>JASDQU010714762.1:15764-26995 GCA_032191745.1 Picea mariana
TCTCCATCGACCCTTTGGTCATGATATGGTCCTTAGTGGGATGCATATCCCCCATAGGTGGAATAGTTGATGTGGATGTTTCCCAGTCCTGTCACAAGATTTATTTCCTTTCTTTTTATAGGTCTCCTTCTCTTCTTGTGGATCAAATTATTGTGTAGGTGCTTCTGATTTATTTACCCACTACTCGGTCGGTTTATTTTTTTTGGTTGCATCCATCCCTGTTTTGGTTCCTCCGCATGTAAATACTGCTATTTTGGATCCATCATCCTGTATTTCTACGGATATATTTTGAATGTTTGGGTTCTATTTTTGATTCCCTTTGGCTTTCCATTTTGCCAGCAATTGTGGGAAATCCTCTGTCGCATGTTCTAACAAACGATAGTAAGTGCATATTGTGTAGGGATTTTGGAAATACCATGCTAAGTTTCCTGGTTGGTTATAGTTATATCATATTATGGGGCCTCTTCCTCCTCTCCTGAAGTTTGTTTGGTTTTGACCCCTACTGAATACTCCTAGGATTCCCTGGTTAAATCCTCTTTGATTGTTATAGTTCCCTCCTCCTTGTTTCGTGACATTCTCCTCCTAAATATTGTACATGTATGTCATGTTCTCCCTCATTAAATTGAATGCATGACAATCCTTGTCTTCGTGTCTCACTGATTTGCAAAAGCTACATAATAGGCTTCTTGAGGTACTCTGATATTTTTGTAGTAATTGGCACTCATGGGGGTTGTGTCCCCATTTCTTACATATCTCAGAGTATCCTCCTCTTGGTAGTTGATTTAGTGCTTTGGATGCTAAGTAATGCTCAAAGGATGGACATTCATCTTTGTGGTGACCTTCAGTCTTGCATTTGGTGCACCAAACATGTTCCTGTTTCTCTTTCCCCTTTTTGATTTCTGCTAATTGAATTGTTAATGCAGCTAGATGGTTATGTATCTACGCCATTCCGATGTTGTATCCAATCGGAGAGGCTTCCAATTTCATATCAATTTCCAACGCCTCATACTACGACGTAACATTTTGTTGTATTAAAGGACAGAAGAGGTGAGGTAACAAGCCTGCAATGAACCACTCTCTATGTTGTTGATCGAGTATTTGAAATGTTAACCTCCCCATCACATATTTGAACCTCTAATAAAAATCCCATACTGACTCATTCTGTACTTGTTTGATCTCCTTGAGTTCAGTAATGTATTGCAACTCAAACTTGGGTTTCTTGAACTCTTTTAATAATGCATGTGTAATCTATAAAAACATCCTTATCTGGACTAGTATTGTGGTACTTTAGAGCTTCATGTACCAAACTAGCGCACGTCCTCTAAATATTGTTTTCAACTATGCAATATTTGTGCCATCATCATGGACATTATTTTTAGTCCAGATGGTTTCACATAAGAACATATGTTGTTCTAGGTATTCAGATCCAATTCTTTTGAACTATGGTAATCTTAGGGTGTTATATACTCCTGCCATATTGTTGTGTGTAGGATCCCTTCCTAGTGATGTTGGTGGATTCTCATTAATTTTACTACTACCATTGCTCTAGTTACTACTACTCTGACATCCTCTACTGATTACAAGCTCTCTGGAAATTTCTTCAAATGTTGTCTCATATTCAGGTGATGCCCACGAGGTTGTGGTTTCCAACTAGGACTCAACTCGGAGAGGACTTAGTGGTTCTTCTGTAACTGGACTGAACCAGATACCTTCCTCTTCTTCCTTTGTATGTTGTGCTTCTATGATGTATATGTTTGTGCAATCTCTTGGGTACTCATTACGCTTCTCTCTCTCTCTCCAGCCGCAGTTCTCAATTTCTTGTACCTTCTCCCACTTCACAAGACTCCAAATTTGTCTTCTCCTTCTAATATTCCTTCCTTTTTCTCTTGCATTCCCATTCTTCCTTTCCTCTGTCCATTTTTCCTACCCTTATATCAGCTCCTGGTCATCAAACCCCAGTCCCTCCATGTGTGTAAAGTTCCCTATCTATCTGAATCCATCATCATCACTTATTTATCACATAAAAACATTTTTACCTAGGTATCTAACAAATTTATGAATCTTCCTCTCATACCTTTAAAGAATTATCTTTCTGCAACATTGTAAGCCTGAGTACAGTCCTTGGAAAATTTTGTTACATAGCCTCCCAATATACCTTCCAACCAAAATTCAACTGCGCGTGAAGTTTTTTTTCCACTAAATTCATTCGTTCCACTGGTTCAGAAGTCCAATTCTTTGGCATCATTGGTCTATGTCTACTAGTCTTTTCTACAAATATTTCCAGCCATTCTACTAAAATATTAGGAAATTCACCGAAAAATATCTCATGCAAGTCTATGTACACATACCTTTGTAGCCATTGCTTATTCTTTAGCCGAGGCTTTTTATTCTCCTTCTGAGAGAATTCTTGTTCCTTTTGTTCCATCCACTCGGTTATCTCCTTCCTCGTTGGTCCCAAAACATTGCCTCACTTCCATATTCTAGGTCCCGTTAATGGAACCATTTGTTGTCACATACATAGGTAGGTTCAAGACCCTGGGTTAAAGTTACTTAGTCCAACAAAACCCTACAGATACTGGTCCTTTTGACATCACCTACTGTTATCACTCTGTAATTTGCCCAAGGCTGTGGAGGAAGTCATAGAGGCAACATCAAAACCACTTTGAGTCTTGGATCTATCCCTCCAAGACTCAGAGAGGGATCTCTCTGTCAGATTTAGATTTGTTTGAACACGGATCTTAGGCTAGTTATGCAGAATAGGATTTGTTTGAGGTGTTTGGCTGAATGACTGCTTTAGAATCCCATTGGGCTATGGGGTCTGTGACAGGTTTGAAATCAAACACAGATCTATAAGGTATTTCCACAGAGCGAGTTAATGCAAACGTTGGATCCTTTTAAAGTAAATTGGTGTACGACAGAAGAAGAGGATATGATCAATCGCAATAACAAAGTGTTTAAGAATTCCATCATTGTAATATTAGAAGAAAACATTAAGATTTTTAAAAGCTTGACACAGAGTATGAGAGATAAATTATGCGCTAAACCTCCTTTTAAAAATCAGAGAAAGAAAACATAATTATTACTGAGTAGAATCACATTCAACGAAGAAATAAGTCTTCACCAATCGTCAACACACAGGAATCCTGTGAAAAAGTCCCTTTTATTGTTGGTGAATTTGAAAAATATTATAGAGAACAACCTTTTTGGGTGCAAGAATCAACAACCCTTCACATTTGACTCATTACAATATATAATAAAGACTCTCCCCAGGCTGAGGAGGTCAAATTCAACCATCTCGGTAAAAAATAACAACAAATCCCCAAAAATATGGAACTGAGAATTTGGCTGAATCTGCTGAAAATAGGGGTACGCTTAGACCTTTGTTTCTCCTCAGTAGTGACACCTATGCATAATCTGGAGGATTTTATTGTAGATGAACATGTGCTGGACAAAAATGTCCTTTGGTTTCACGAAATGCTCCTCCAGATCGCTGAAATAGCTCCCGTAAAATCAGGGCTGAAACAGGAAAATCCAGAAATATGAAAAATGAGGCTGATAGATAGATTCGATTCTCCCAAATGGTGGCACCTGTGCAAAAACTGAGAGACTTTTTTGTTCTTCATCCCATTACAGAGAAAAAATTCTCTCAGTTTTTTAAAATTCGTTTTCGTTTGCCCAGAATCTGCCTCGAAAAATGACTAATCAAACTGGTAAAAAACGAGCGATTTTGAGAAATTGGGGAAGGGCGGTTTTGGAGAGATAAGTGGTATATCGGACCCCCCAAGGTGGTAAGTGGTATTGGGAGGGGGGGTCCGATTTCATCTAGAGGTGACAAGTGTCCCTCCCAATACCACTTATCGGAACCCCTTGGTATTGATGGGACGTGAGGGGGGGTCCAATATGCACAGGGAGCATGGGTAGAACTTATGATAGTTTTAAATTTTGGTTTTAATTTTTAATTTTGTTTTTTATTATTAACTTTTTTGTTTTAGTTTGTTTGTTATATGTTTTAAATTACGTTTCTTTTATTGTTTTATTTAATGTATGTTTTTATTTATAATTTATTATATTTTGTTAATATTTATACATGTTTTATTTAAATGTTTTATATTGTTTTTTATTATTGTTTTTTGTGTTTTGTGTTTTAATTATTTGTTTTATGTTTTGTTTTTTAATTATTTGTTAATTCTTTTCTTTTTGTTTTATTAAATGGGTTTTTATATTAATTAATGTTTGTTTTTGTTTTATTTTAATGTTTAACACTAACCTAAATTAACTTAAACACTAACTTAATTATTAGCTAATTAATTAATTAATAATTAATTAATTACTAACAAGACTAACCTAGCTTATTGGTCTAATTACACTAACTTTATTAACCTATTTACTAAATACTAACATTATTAATTAATCTAATCCTTTATTTATAATCAATTACCTTATTAAACTAACCAATATTTTATTATCCTAAGTTTGTTTATTCATGCAAGGATGAGTGGCAGGCAAGATGAGGCCAAGGGAAAGGCCAAGGCGCAGAGGTGGATGAAGGATGCAGTAGGGTGATGGAGGATTGAGCGAAATGGATGGAGGGGAAAATGGAATCAATCGAGCCAGACGTCGTCATCACGAGGAAAACGCCAAATAAGCAACTGAAGAGTCAGATTACCTATGATTATAGGACCCCAACATAGGCTCCACCTGGGGATGGAAGCTCTTTCAGGAGGTGCCAAGAACCATTGAACTCTGAACATGCAGACCGATGCTTTATTCATTGGGTCATGGAGTTACTGCAGCTACAACCTTTGAACTGGCTCAGATTTGACTAAACACTGAACTAGATATTATCAACCGCAAACTCTGCTGGAAGCCATACAATACTGAAAAATATGCTCAAATGACTGAGCTTATTCAAGACTAATACCTACCCTAAACTACTAATAATTTTGTTGTTTTAAATGATACAATAATTCCAATGCATCCAATCAAGCAACTGCTCTAATAACTCTGCTCTTTCAATGTTTTCAAAAAATATCAGAAATAGAACTTACATAGGCATCATGAACTGCTTTCCATCCTGATCTTCATCACAAGGAGCTTGATAAACATGACAGATAACAAAAATACTGGGAATGCATTGTGGCTTTGTGATGAACAATTTCTCCATATAAATAGCCATTGGGTCGAGATAGACTTGACCTATTACTGGATATTCAAATTTAACCAACTCAACTTCATGATTTGATTCTGTAGTTATTCTATTTTCATCCTCATGCACTTCCTGACATGGTTGCAACTTTTCTGATGGGTTCTGAAATGATGCTTCTACTGAACACACCCCTATAGTTGACTATCTGATCATATCCATATCATAACAATTTTTGAAATCATTGGGGGTAAGTGAAAACTGACTTTGAAAACACAATCTATCCAACATATTAACTATTGGATCCTGTAGAAATTGAAATGACTGTTGCATTGGTTCCACTGAAACTTCTTGATTTTCTGTGTGTTTATCCTTTAGCATATACTCAAGATTCTTTTTCAAAAACTAAAATGAATTAAATCATAATGGTACAAATTTATTTTGGATTAACTCATAATTTGTCTCAGGCTTTAAGCTTTCATCTGGAATTTGAAAATCAATGTAGGTCAAGGGCTACAATTCTAGGTTTGGAACAACCTCCATATCATCAATGACATCTTCAACTGATTGATCAAAAAAATTTCTGTCTTCACTATTTATAGCTTGCCTAGAGTTTATTTTTAGAAATTGAAAAGATGAGAAACATAAGGGTAGAGTGTTTTCACTTACTCTAAGATTTTCTGCACTTTGATCATTGATATCATAATTGTTATGCATATGTAGACTGTCTTGTTGGGATTGCAAATGATATTCCTCCTCCCAATCATATGTTGCTGATTTCTTTGAAAAATTCATTTTAGTATAATCATCATCGTACCAATCAAGCTTGGGTGAATCATCCATGGATGAAATGCCATTGAACATGCATATCATATCAGGAGAATCTTCCTCCATCTTCTGATTTTGAACTTCATATTCTAGTGTATTGTGAATTGAATACATGAAACTATCATTATTCAGTCCCTGATACCACGGTTGAGCTGCAGACTTTTTGGGAATATTGACCTTTGTCGTTCTTGGAACTAGTGGGATATGAGGTCTTTTAACAACAAGTTCCTCTTTCCTTCTAATTTACCACATCATCTCTTTTATAGTGTTGGCCAAGACATTTAGGTTCACTTCTAAATATTTCATGCATTCCCTTTCTATTCTATCTTTCTCTTCTGCCTTTAAATTTTCCTTTATGTTCAACAAGTTAGCTTCCACATCCACTGCAATCTTTTTCATTTCTTCAAGGGTTGCAGTGTTCCTTTCTCCTAATTGGAATTCCATCTCAGGATCGAAGGATTCTGGGAAATGCAAGTGAGTTGATCCTAGGGGTCGCCTTATATCAGCAGGCATTGCATGGTATACCTTATTGAACCTTGCTAGAAACTGATGTATTGTCTCCCCTGGCTGTCTTTTCAAATGTTCATACTCTTCTAGGATGAGAAATATATTTCCCATGATCACCCATATGTCTAGAAAAACTTGCATGAACTTATGGAAATTGCTAATGCTAGCATCTAGGAGATTTTTAAACCAGTTCTTAAATTTACCTTGCAATGACAGGGAAAACATCCTTATATATACATCATCATCTTCAACCTCATAAAGGTCAAGGAAATCTTCAAAATTTTGCATGTGTTTTTCTGCAGGGATATTCACATTTTCTCCATCAAACCTAGGAAGATTATTACTATAATTGGCAGGGAGGTCATGGAGAAAAGGAGGCAAAAATAGAGGCTTGTATCTGTCTGGGACTTTCACAGGTATAGGAGGTAAAGCAAATGGTTTATAACTATATGGAATTTCAACCTATAACTATGAGATTTTTACATATGTGTTAGATATCTTGACAACTGTGGGGAATAAAACAAGAGGCTTATGTCTATCAAGGCTTTCTATAGGTGTTGAAGTGTGTACCAAAGCTATGGGAATGGGCTCAATCCTTTGAGGTTCTTCAGGTTGAAAATGATCATCCTGAATTCAAACAATATATTATGGACCATGATCATGATAAGAGAGAAAGTAATTGCAGATGAAACCAATAATATCATGAATACAATTTGAGCTTGAGTACTTGGTATTTCTAGGCTGCTTGGTCATGCTTTAGGTTCTTCCTCTAGTGGAGTCTTTGAGTTGGCACTGTCTGGAGCTGATTTGGAGTCACCAGGTGAAAGATTTTAGCCTTTCTTGTGTCTGGTCATTGTCCACCATCAATGATCGGATCTGGAACTTGAAGTGCACTACTGGAGAAAGTTCCCCATTATGGTCACCATTCTATTATCACTCTGTAATTTTCCCAAGGCTGTGGAGGCAGTCACAGAGGCAACATCAAAACCACTTCGAGTCTTGGATCTATCCCTCTAAGACTTAGAGAGGGATATCTCTTTCATATTTAGATTTGTTTGAGCACAGATCTTAGGCTAGTTATGTAGAATAGGATTTGTTTGAGGTGTTTGGCTGAAGGACTTCTTTAGAATCCCATTGGGCTATGGGGTCTGTGACAAGTTTGAAATCAAATGCATATCTATACGGTATTTCCACAGGGCGAGTTAATGAAAATGTTGGATCATTTTAAAGTAAAGTGGTGTACGAAAGAAGCAGAGGAGATGATCAATCATAATAACAAAGCATTTAATAATTTCATCATTGTAATATCGAAAGAAAACATTAATATTTTTAAAAGTTCAACATAGAGTATCAGAGATAAATTATGCACTAAACCTCCTTTTAAAAATCAAATAAAGAAAACATAATTATGACTTAGTAGAATCACATTCAACAAATAAAGAAGACTTCACCAATCGTTAACATGCAAGAATCCTGTGAAAAAGTCCCTTTTTTTGTTGGTGAATTTGAAAAATATTACAGAGAACAACCTTTTTGGGTGCAAGAATCAACCAAACTTCCCATTTGACTCATTAAAATATATAAGAAATAATCTCCCCAAGCTCAAGAGGTCGAATTCAACCATCTCGGTCAAAAATAACAGCAAATCCCCAAAAATCTGGAACTGAGAATTTGGTCAAATCTGCTGAAAATAGGGGTACGCTCAGACCTTTGTTTCTCCTCAGTAGTGACACCTATGCACAATATGGAGGAGGTTATTGTATATGGACATGTTTTGGACAAAAAATTCCTTTTTTTTCTCCAAATTCTCCCCCATCTCGTCGAAATAACTCCCATAAAATTAGGACTGAAACAGGAAAATCCGTAAATCTGAAAAATGAGGTTGAAAGATAGCTTCAATTATCCCAAATGGTGGCACTTGTGCAAAAAAATTAGAGAGGTTTTTGTTATTCATCTTGTTACGGAGAAACACCTCTCTCTATTTTTCAAAATTCATTTTTGTTTTCCCAGAATCTTCCTTGAAAAACGATTGGTCAAATTGGTAAAAAATAGGTCGTTTTGAGAAATTGGGGGAGGGCGGTTTTGGAGAGATAAGCGGTATATTGGACCCCCCTGAGGTGGTAAGTGGTATTGGGAGGGGGGGTACGATTTCACCTGGAGGTGACAAGTGTCCCTCCCAATACCACTTATCGGAAACCCCTTGTATTGATGGGACGCGAGGGGGGATTCGATATGCATGTGGAGCGTGGGTAGAACTTAGGATAGTTTTAAATTTTGGTTTTAATTTTTAATTTTGTTTTTTATTATTTAATTTTTTGTTTTATTTTGTTTGTTATATGTTTTAAATTACGTTTCATTTATTGTTTTATTTAATGTATGTTTTTATTTATAATTTATTATATTTTGTTAATATTTATACATGTTTTATATTATTGTTTTATGTTTTGTTTTTTAATTATTTGTTAATTCTTTTCTTTTTGTTTTATTAAATGGGTTTTTATATTAATTAATGTTTGTTTTTGTTTTATTTTAATGTTTAACACTAACCTAAGTTAACCTAAACACTAACTTAATTATTAGCTAATTAATAAATTAAAAATTAATTAATTTCGAACAAGACTAACCTAGCTTATTGGTCCAATTACACTAACTTTATTAACCTATTTACTAACTACTAACATTATTAATTAATCTGATCCTTTATTTATAATCAATTACCTTATTAAACTAACCAATATTTTATTATCCTAAGTTTGTTTATCCATGCAAGGATGAGTGGTAGGCAAGATGTGGCCAAGGGAAAGGACAAGGCGCAGAGGTGGATGAAGGATGAAACAGGGTGATGGAGGATCGAGCGAAATAGATGGAGGGGAAAATGGAATCAATTGAGCCAGACGTCGTCATCACGGGCGAAACACCAAATAAGAAACTGAAGAGTTAGGTTACCTATGATTATAGGACTCCAACACCTGCAAGAAAGTGAAGTCTTACCCGAGGTATCTTTATGGGGACTGCAGGAACCTAGATTCTGTAGTGGTGAGGGAAATACAGAGCACCAACTCTATCATATTTATAGGATCTTCTCGCACACTAGATCCTAGGTAATCTAAACTTGTTACTTTGTTATAGAGGCATATAAGGTTACACTCAGGCTATTTAGGGGTTAAACATACAATTATGGTTGTTCTGCATTATATTATCAACAATATCAATATAGATATACATCCATTCACATTAATGAAAATAATTAATGTAGTACAAACACACATAATCATCCAATAGTACAATTATACATAGAGTTATCGTGGTTCACCCCCCTCCGGGATACGTCCACAAAATATTTTCTTTTTTATTGTATCAAAGTATATTTCTTGCGCTTGGCGCTACAATGGAGGTTCTACATACAATATTCCTTACAACTATGGTTTCTTTCCACTGCTCTACTCCATGAATCTCTCTCTCTCTCATTCAATAATGATCTCTCCTTGCTCCATGCATCGATCTCTCCCCCCTTTTCTTCACATTTTTACATGTTTCATATATATTTTTCTTAGGTTCTTTTTCCAGCTCATAATAAGTTGACTCACACTCATTCTTGGTAGACGACCACTCATTATGAGCTAGATACAACTCATGCTCGGCTGGTTTCTCTGAATTTTGCACTAGCTGTTCTTTCCTGTCCCCTGTCTTCTTCTCTTCCATCTCTCTTCTTTTTTCAATTCTTGATCCTACACCTTCTCCCTATACCTAATCTCTTTTCACTGTTATGTATCCAAAAATTCCTTCCCAACACCTCTTCCTCTCGTTCTATGTGTGATATTTCTATGATTTGGACTATTACGCAAGGTTCTCTCCTCTCATACTCACTATGTGGCTCTCCTTTCTTAGCCCCAGTATTCAACCTGTTGTAGCTTCTTTCGCTACGTAGTACTCCAAACTTGTATTCTTCTTCTGATCTACCTCCCTCATTTCTCTGCATCCTCATTCCCTCCATTCCTTCTTCATTTCTTCCTTCATTCTTTCCTACCTTCAGAATATCCCCTGGTCAGCCCCTAGTTCCCCTATGTGCGTGAATCCCCTTATCAATCAGACTCCATCGTCATCACACACTTTTCACACAAAAACATCTTTATCTAGGTAAAAAATTCTTTCATAAACCTTCTGCGTGGACCCTTGAAGAAATCTCTTTCTACAACACTATATGACCTGGTACAATCCACTGTAAATTCCATAATATAACCCCCCAATAACCAAAAATCAACTGTGTGAGAAGTCTTATTACTTACAAAATTCAATTATCTTACCAACTCATGAGTCTTGTTCCTCAGTGCCACAGTACGATATCTCCCAGTATTCTCCTCTAATGTTTATAACCATTTAGTTTAAATAATAAGAAATTCACCAAAAAAAAATATCACGTAACTCTATAAACACATACCATTGCAACTTCTTCACTCATCCAAGGGTTTCTAATATATTTATAGGAAAATTCTTGTTCCCTCCTTTCCATCCATTCGACAATATCTTTCTTAGTCAACCTCCAAAAAATTCCCTCAATAACATATTTTGGGTCCCGACTGTTGGATCATGTTGTCATTGATGCCAATGGTTTGATTGATTGATGTCATTTATTGATTTCAAGTGATTGATTGATGTCAAAGGATTGATTGATTGATGATTGATGTAATATAATATGTATTGTCCTTGATGAGAATGCATAGATGAAGATGGATCAATGAGTTGTCATTGATAC
>JASDQU010714763.1:11800-27053 GCA_032191745.1 Picea mariana
TTCTCTTAGATATTTCTCCTGAGAAAGAAATATTCCTTCAGACCTTTGATTAATTTGCAGAGCAAGAAAAAAGGATAGTTCCCCTATCATAGACATTTCAAATCAGACTCAATGACAGAAGCAAACCATTGTACCAATGAAACATTATTTATTGCGAAGATGATGTCATCTACATAGACCAACACAATGAGCAAGTCATTACCCTTTGTTTTGATATATAGATTGTTGTCAATTGTTCCTCTCTTGAACCCTTTATCTTGAAGATACTTATCTAGTCTGTAATAATAGGTTTGGGGAGCGTGTTTCAACCCATATAAGTCTTTCTTCAGCTTGCGGACAAGGTCAGGGTTATCTGACAGTTGGAAACCGTTTGGTTGTTCCATATAGACTTCTTCTTTTATATCTCCATTTAGAAATGTTGACTTGACATCCATTTGATAGACTTTAAACTGTTTATGACAAGCATAGAAAAGAAACATTCTAATATCTTCTAATCTTGCTATGAGCACAAATGTTTCATCAAAATCCAGTCCTTCTATTTGAGCATATCCTTTGCAGACCAATCTAGCCTTATTTCTTACAATATTTCCTTGCTCATTCATCTTGTTTTTGTAGACCCATTTGGATCCTATTACAATTTTATTTGTTGGCCTAGGAACGAGTTCCCAAGTGTCATTCTTTTCAATCTAGTCCAATTCCTCATTCATTGATTCTAACCAATTTATGTCTTTATTGGCTTAGTTAAAGTTATTAGGTTCTACCATGGATATGAAGGCTATATGTGATTGCTCGATGTCTTTGATTATCCTTCTCCTTGTTTGTACACCTTTGTCTTTCTCACCAATTATCTGACTTTCAGGATGATTCTTTTGAGTAATTATAGAGGATGGATTTGATGTTGATTGATGTCCTGACTCTTCTTGTATGGGTGTCTCTTCTCCACCTGATTCATCATCTTCTTGTGACTTTGCGATTTGATGTTCTTTATCTTCATTATTATCATCATATTTTTCATCTAGTTTAGGGCTTATTCTCTATTGATCTTTTACAGGAGCTTCTTCATCAATTCGAACAACAATATAGTCAACTAATTTATGCATTCTTTTGTTAAAGCATATGTATCATTTACTGTTCGTTGCATATCCTAAGAAGATACCTTCATCAGCTCTACTATAAAATTTTCCCAGATGATCATCATTATTTTTGATGTAGCATTTACTTCCAAATACTTTGAAGTGCTTGATTGATGCAAGTCGACCAAACCACAACTCATATGGAGTTTTATCACTGTTCAGTTTAGAATATGAATGGTCGTGTGAACAACCTCCACCTAGAAGGTTTGTGAAATGTCCCTTTCAATCATCATAGCCCTTTCCATCTACTGAACTAATGTATTTTGGCGTTATACAAATCCATTTTGTTGAGGAGTACATGGAATAATATATTCTCTTTTAATTCCATGTCTATCACATAATTATTTGAAATCTCTTGACATAAATTCTCCTCCCTTGTCTGAGCGAATTTCCTTTAACTTCCTTCATGTCTAATTCTCATCTAACGCCTTAAACTTTTTGAGCTTCTTAAACACATCATATTTTTCTCTCAGAAAGGAAACCCACGTAAGTCTGGAGAAGTCATCAATGACTAGCATAAAGTAATGTTCTCCTCCAGTTCCTTCCTTTCGTGATGGTCCACACAGATCCATATAAACAATTTNCTTCATTATTCAATTTGACAATATGATCAAAATTCAGGTGTCCAAGCCTTCTATGCCATAACCAACTTTCATCAAATTTTCTTAAATGATATTTCTCCTTATCTTCCTTCAGAACATATACATTGTTTTCATTTCTAACCCCTTTTGCAATCAACTCTCCTGTGTTTACTGTCTTTATTTTACAATTCTTGGTAGTGAAAGTGACTTCACATCCTCTATCACATATCTGATTGACACTAAGAAGATTATGATTTAAACCATCAAAAAATAATACATCTTGAGCTTTTCTTCTTCCATTACTTCAGCTTACTAGACCTTTACCTATGATCTTTCCCGGAGCATCATTTCCAAAGGTCACACTCCCTAATTTATTTTCTTTGAGTAATATGAACTTACTTTTGTCACCTGTCATATGACTGGAGCATCCACTGTCAATATACCAAGTGTCTTTTTGTCTTTGAGCTGACAACACTAATCCACACTTGTTATCTTCATTCTTCTTCCAAACCTTTACGTTTTCAAATCTATGATTTGAATCTATCTTATAGTTTTTTAAGCGATAGTTTGTAGCTTTATGTCCATAATTATGGCAGATGTAACATTCTGGTTCATTGAATAAAGAATCATAATGATTTTTATGTGTAATCTACGTCCTTTTCCCAGCCATCACATGATTTGAAGTCTGTGGTTGTTTATTACTTGGTTGCCTCATTATTTGTTGCGGCGGATATTTATTCCTTGGTTGTCTTGATTTCTCATGTCTAAAACTTAAAGAACAATTTACATCTTTGTGGCCAAAGTTAGAGCAGTAAAAACAATATTCATAGAAAAAATCTTTGTACCTCGAAAATGCTTGTCTTCTTTGAGCAGGTCGATTTCTTCCATGATGATGATTTCCTTGAGCAGAGGGTGTATTATTTCTCTGTTCTACATATTCAGTTCTGGTAGATTTTCCTTAACTCCTTGTTGGGGGTTGATTCTCTTCCTTTGTTTCTGTAGGTTTGTTGTTGTCAATGGTTGTAGATTTAACAAACTTGATGGATTCTTTGTTTCTTGGATGACCACTACTTGATCCCTCTTCATAACCCAAACCCATTTTCAACTTTGAATTCCTTTGCTGATTCATAATGGAGGCAAATCCTTCTGAGGCTTTAATACTTGTCAGATTCTGATGATAAAAGGCCTGAAATTTCTCTAGATCGTTTCAGACAGTCACTACTTCAGCTTCCAATTTTTCACCTTTTGTTTCGACTTCCTTCAATTGATGTTTGAGGATGTATTCAATCTTCTTCACTTTTTCTAACTTGACCTTCAATAGAGAAATTTATTCAGATGGTTCATTGCATGTTTTCTCATACCCGAGCAGTAAATTTTTTTCTTTTATTTTCTTTTCTCTGAGTCTATCAATCTCTTCCATGGCACTGATAAGTTCTCCTTCAAGATCTACTACTGCTTCAAAATCAGCGAATTCACTTCCTGTATCTTCAGTTTTTATATCTTCTAAATCTATTAGCATGATATTATTTATTTTATCTTCAATAGAAGAGTCACTGCTTTCATCATCTGAGGGATCATCATCATTGTTTACACAAAGGATTTTCTTCTTAAAATTATTATCTTTATAGACCTTCTTGTGTTTGTGCTTCTCTTCATCATCATATGTCTGATCCTTTCTTTTGTGAGGAAAATTACATGAAAAATGACCTATATTACCACATTTGAAACATTTGAAGGGCAGTTTACCTTTGTATTTTCCTGATCCTTTCTTCAGTCTTCTCACAAAATTTTCTTCAATCTCATCTATATCGGAGTCTGTGTTTTTCTGTACTTTAAAAGACACCTCTCTTGTAGTGGATTTACCTTTGGTGTTTCTTATTTCATAAGCAGTTAGGGTTCCAAGAAGTTGATCTAGTGTCAACATTTTGAGATCAACTATTTCCTCTATAGCAGAGACCTTTGAGTTAAATCTATCAAGAATATATCTTAATATTTTCTGGACTAGAAAAGATTCATCTATCGTTTCACCTAGGCCTTTCATAGTGTTGACAAGTTATTCTATACATAAGAAGTACTTAATGATAGTTTCATCTTCATCCATCTTTAACTTCTCAAATTTCAATCTATGAGTCTGAAGTTTTGCGTCTTTCACCTTTTCATTACCTTCATAACTAATTATCATCTTGTCCCACATAACTTTTGTTGAATCACAGTGCATGAATTTGACAAAATTGACTTCAACAAGTCCATTGAGGATGGCATTCATTGCTTTTGCATTAAATATAAACTCCAACTTATCATCTTTTGAGGCCAAGACTACAGGCTTCACATATCCCATTCAACGACTTCCCAAACATCAACACCCAAAGACATTAAATGTGTTCTCATTCTCATTTTCTAGAAGGCAGAGTTTGTTCTATCAAATAGAGGGGGTCTATTAGTTGAACTTCCATCATGACTAATCATGTTCAAGATTATGGATCTACCTTTGATCAAAGGCACTGAATTTAATACCAATTGTTGGAAATATAACTGAGAGGGGGGGAAGAATCAGTTATTTATATAAGATTGAAACTTTTCATGTTATTTTTTTATTCTTTCTAGATTATTATTTAATGTGTTGCTAATAACTTAACATGCATAGATATACAATATTTGATCAATCACAAATAATACACAGGGACACTGATTTTTATGAGGAAACCCATAAGGGTGAAAACCTCTTCTTCTTAGGATGTCAATCAAGCTCCAAATTTCATGTACATCACAATCTTTGAGCTCCAACTCAAATATGAGGCTACAACCTTTGATAACAAGCTACAACTTGCAGAGAGCACCGACTCTCAGAATTCTCTAGCACCAACTAGATGAAAGCACCAAATCCCGAGTTTCTCTAGCACCCACTAGATGGAAGCACCAACTCCCAGAATATATTATAGCACCAACTAGAATCTAGAGGACTGTAATCCTCCCTAGCACCACCCTACCACCCTGATTGAATCTTACAAAACTTTACTTACTTTCTCTGTCTCTGGTATGGTCTGTTACAACTCCATGTCTCCTCTGCCTTCTTCAACTTCTATGTTTTTTTTCTGCTTCTACATCATTCTTCTTCTATGATCTGCTCTACTTACTTATGTGCTCAACACTGCATCCTGTTCAACTTCTCTTATGCCTTTTTATGCTCTGTGCTACCTCTACATCCTCTTCACTGCACCACAGATCTCCCCTTCAGATTATGCACTGCGTCTCCTCCTACCCACATGCATCACTCTCCGAAAGACACCATGTCTCTTCTCTATTCTGCATGTCTTTCACATGTTGAGTTGTCTTCCTGATCATCATGCGAACTCTTCATATTATCTAGCCATTATTCAAGGTTCTTTGGCTTCTCTGACAGTTATCTTGAGAATCTTTTGCTTCTCTGTCAGTCAAAGTTATTCGTCTTCTCTGGTAGTTACAACCAGTCATTTTTTTGGCTTCTTTGGCTTCTAAGTCCCTTCCTTCATGTGACCTCTGGCGGTGACCATATGCCTATTCAAAAGGTGATTCATGTTCTTGGTCTAGCGAGCACTAGCTCCCTATTTTCTGATATGACCTTGGGTGATTAACTTCACATGACCACGTGATTGCGGGCGCGAGATCTCTTCTTGTTAGCCCCCTGTCGCATGTGACCTCGAGCTACTTCCTTGCATAAGCGAATGATTACAGGCGTGTCCAAAATTGGTTTGCGATTAGTCGCTTTTATCCTCACAATCTACCTCCAGCTGCCACATACTCCTTCTCCAATACCGTGGTTTCAATTGCGGCCTGTCCTAAGAAAAGTAACTTCTGAGCAACTTCTGATCCTGCAAATAGGCGTGATTGTCGATCTCATGGTATTTGACATATTCCCTCAATCAACGGCTCTGATCTATTGTATTTTCCCACCTTCTTTCCTCCGTCCACGTGTGATCCTTGGTCTCAACGACCAAGTGATATGTGGCCCTCCAAACCAATGGATGAGATCAATTTCACCTTTTAGTCTTTGGGAGTCTCGATTCTCAAACTTTGCTTGGTCCTGGAGCATTTCACTTGGATTCAAAAATCTAATGACACATGGTCTTCTCGAATCAATGGTCACAATCCCTTTGGGTATTCGTGGTTCGAAAATCTCAACTTTCCAACCTTTCAACCTTCCTTTTCTTTTTCCTGAAGCTGACAATCCACTGACGCATGTCCCATTCGGATCAACAGTCACGATCCTTTCACGTCTCCAGACTTCGTAATTCTCAAGTCTCAACTGGAAATCCTTGAAGTGAGATTTCTCCGAAATCTCAGATCAGTTGAGACGTACTCCCCTTGATGATCAATGATAGCAATTTGTCTTCGACAATTTTCATGTTCTCCCCATCCACAAACTTCCGAAGTTGTGGATCTCATGTCACCTATCCTCCTCAATGATGGATGACCCCAAACCACTTCAGAACTTCGGAACTTTGGGAAAGTGCTGGTGGTAAATCTCCCGAAGTAAAACTCCTGGAGTGATGTCACTTACTTACGTCACTTGATGACATGTCATGAGCCTAGTAGCTGCCACATGTCACTTAGATTTGTGATTTTCATGTACTTGAAATACCGAATCAACTTGACACTTGTCATTGTCTGATTGCACCATGTGTCCTTGCTAACGTAGTCTTTCTGACGTGGATCCTCATTCATTTTGGGACTTTGGCCTTCAGAACTTTGAGTATTTCAAATTTTCAAGACGACAATTCTTCCGAAGTGAGAATCCCTGAATAGTAACCTCTTCACAACTTTTATATCCGAACTAAATGGTTTTCGTCGATCATGTTATTAGATTGATGGCTTGATCTTTCTGCGATGATGATTTTGTAGCTTATCTTGTCCTTCCACTTTAAAATGATCTGACGACTGATGTTTACTCCAGCTCTCCGGACTTCGGGGATTTCAAATCTCAAACTAAAAATCTCGAAGTGATTTCTTTGAAGCGTAACCTCCTCACATCTTTAAAACTGAAATGAATGTTGTTCATTGATTAAGATATTAGATCAATGACTCGATTTATCTGCGATGCAACTTTTCCTTGGATTAAATCCAATGAATCTCCATATTTTCTTATCCTATCCTTCCATTTATTTCGATCTGAAGGATGACAAAAATTTGGGTGATCGAGATCTTCAAATATCAGCCCTTGCTTATCCTGTCCTTCCAATTAAATCAATCCGACGGCTGAAAAAAATTAGGATGATCAAATTCTCAGTCGTTTTGCCCCGTTTATCCTATCCTTCCATTAATTCAATCTGACGATTGTTGGTCCTCTGGATTGGTGATCCAACGACCACTGTCTCTTTTCCTTCTGAGCTTATGATCTCTCTAAATTAGAAGGTTTTCTAAGTGTTCATGTGTCTTGACCTTTTCTCCTCCTGCGAGTCCATATCTTCGACCTCGTCTGCACTTTTGGAAACCACTATCTCTTCTGAGCTTTCTCATCTTCTACACTCTTGAGGTTTGGTTCATTTTTTTTCTTTCCATCAATGACAAGCACATTCTTCCTATAAACATGCCAAAAGTTACACATACTAGAAATTTCCTTCTCTATAAATTTCCTAGGAGGTTAGATAGAAACTATATAAATAAGTAGAAGCAAGGTAATTAGATGTCTTGTGAAGAATATTATAATTGGAGATTTTCTCAACTACAGGTTTCCCCCTCAAAGAGGCAAGTGAACATTGCTTCCATTGTTTGACAACACAAATATTCCAATAGAGGACAAACACCTTCAACAACCACTCTCAAAACCAAATCAAAGATAAAATCACCAATGTTTTCACATGGTAAGACACCTACAGGGAAAAACCCATGTCCCCAACCAACATGGCCACTTGGAGAAATTTATTAATGCAAAAGAAAAATATTACAAAGAGATTTACAAGAGAGTTTCTCACAATCGATCATCGAAACAAGACCCTCCATGCTCTTTAAATAGAGATCATGGACCAATCTGGTGTTAAGCCACAAATCAATGTAGTTGTTAAGATTGAGAAGAGTATGAACCATTGAATCACTATATGTCGGGAACATATCCTAACCGTCGAATTTCCTAACTAAAAATGCATACTAATGCATACTAAAGAAACACACTTTTACCTAACAACACATTTGACCAAGTTGATCTTAACTAACTCCTAAGTGTCTAAATATCTTGACATCCCCCTTTAAGAGAAACTTGGGATATGATTGAAGGATTTACAAAGGAAACACAATAGGAGAAGGAAGGAGGCATTAGAGCCTATCACCCCTTAATAACAACTCCCCGAACTCTTAACATAGATCTAAGTTTGGAAAACTTCACTTCTGTAAGAGACTTTGTGAAAATGTATGCAAATTGATCTTCTGTAGGGAAGAAGAGCACTTCAATAACTCAATCATGAATGATCTTTCTAATGAAGTGCATGTGTATCTCA
Source organism: Picea mariana (assembly GCA_032191745.1). Lineage (NCBI taxonomy): Eukaryota > Viridiplantae > Streptophyta > Pinopsida > Pinales > Pinaceae > Picea > Picea mariana. The sequence continues at coordinate 19,982 of JASDQU010714763.1, forward strand.
ATGTGTTTTACACATTGATGTTGAACTGGGTCTTTGACGAGCTTAATGGCACTCTGATTGTTGCATCATGTTGCTGATGGAATCCAAACTCTGGAAGAATCTATCGAAGCCACAAGGCTTCCTGACTTCATTAACCATTGCTTGGTACTCCGCTTCTGCTAAATAAAGAGAAATTTACTATTGTTTCTTATAGTCCCAAGTGACATGTCCTAAACCAAGGCTGAAAACATAACCTGCAGTAGACTTCCGATCATCAGGGTCATTGACCCAATATAAATCCGTGAAACCAACCTATAAAGGAGTCCCCCTAAACAATAATGTATCCTGAACTGAAATGTACCTCAGACATACCAAAGTATTCTCTTAGCTACTTTCCAATTGCTTTTATGGGGTGTTTGCATATACCAGGAAATAATACCAACAAAAAAGGAAAGATCAGGATGGGTATGAGTCAAGTATAAGAGGCTACCAACTAATTGATGGTACAAAGTGACATCAACTTTAGGAGAAGTGTAATTGGAAACAACTTTGAATCCAGACTTAAAGGGATAAGGGGTTGGTTTTGAATCTTCCATGTGAAAGCGACGAAGAAGGTAAAAAGCATACTTATACTAGGAAAGAAAAATTCCTTCTTTTGTTTGCAAAACTTGGAGGCCAAGGAAATAGTGCAAAACTCCTAAGTCAGTCATTTCAAATTTCTTCTTAAGGTTGGATTTCACATGGTTTAAAAGTTTTGGATCACTACCAGTGAGAATAATATCATCGACATATAGAACAAGGATTATGAGATGGCTTCCTACTTTCTTGGTATAGACATTAGGATTTAAATGACATCTAGAAAATCTAGTGTCAAGAAGAAAGTTGTCCATTTTGGCATACCAAGCTAGATGAGCTTGCTTAAGACCATAAAGATATTTCTTAAGGTGACAAAAAAGGCTAGAGTTATTTTGGACATAACCAGGAGGTTGTTCCATATATATATCTTCTTGCAAATATCCATACAAAAAGATAGATTTAGCATCCATCTGACGGACCTCAATTCCTTCAACTTAGGAAAACCCTTTGGCGACTAACTGAGCATTGTGTCTTTCAACACTCCCATTTTATGCATACTTAGTTCTGTAGACCCATTTACATATGATAAGTTTTCTTCCTTTTGGAAGAGGTACAATATCCCATGTATCATTTTCCATTAAAGAACGCTACTCTTCATTCATTGTTGTATCCCAATCTAGATGACCTGAAGCTTCTGCAAATGTCTTTGGATCACGAGTCTCTGAAAGTTGAGCCAAAAGAGAGGAGGCTCAATGGAACTGTGATTTTTTCTGATGCTAATTTGAAGGATCACCAAAAAAATCACCAGTTGCTTATTGTGTTGAATGGACCCATCTAGGAAGCAGTGGTGTTGGTGCAGGTTCATGTTCAATGGAATCATCTAGAGGAAGGTGAGCAGGAAGATGTGGATTTTCATCCTATTGTCATCATCTAAAGAATAAGAAACCATAATAGGAATATAAGAAGGCACAAACGCCAAATATGGCTTGCAGGTCGAAGAATGAACGAACATCGAATTAGGTTCGCAGGCCGAAGAAGGAACAAATGTTGAATTAGGCTTGCAGGCCAAGAGATTTTCATCAAATTTAACATCTCTTTTAATAAAAATTTCATTACAATGTGGTTGAAGAAGTCTATAACCTTTGAAATCTTCAGAATAACCAAAAAATATATACTTCTCACTTTTAGGCTTCAATGCTTTCCTTTTCTCATCAGGAATGTGAGCCCATGCTACACTGCCAAATACACAGAAGTGACTTACATCTGGCTTAAGTTTAGTCCATGCTTCTTTAGGTGTTATATTTTTAAGAGTCTTTGTGGGAGTGCGATTTATTATGTAATTTTCACAATTAATGTTTTATGCCCAATATTTTAGACTTAATCCCTTATATTTGAAATATCAATTAGCCATTTCTTTTAATGTGCGGTTCTTTCTCTCAACAACACCATTTTTTTGTGGTGTATATGGAATAGTGTGTTGCATTTGGATACCTTGTGCAGTGCAGTAAGTTGTAAATTGTTTGTTCACATATTCGCCTCCATTATATGTTCTTAATATTTGAATTTGATGTCTAGACTACTTTTCTATAAAGGCCTTGTAGGAAAATAACTTGTCAAAAAATTCGCTCTTAAGTTTTAATAAGTAAACCCAAGTGCATCTGGAAAAGTCATCAATCAAAGTTAAGAAATACTTGCACCCATAAAAGGAAGGAGAAGAAAGTGGACCACACAAGTCACTGTGAATAAGCTACAAAGGGTTCGAGGTGTGCCAAGAGGCACATTTGTCAAAATTGTCCCGATGATGTTTGCCGAGAACACAACAAAAAAATTCCATCTCTAGATGAAACAAGAGGAAGACCAGTCACCATCTGTTGATTATATAGTTGCTGCAATGAGCGATAGTTTAGGTGACCAAACCACTCATGCCCAAGTTTTCTCAAGTCATCGTTGTGAGAAACAAAAACCGATGGAAAATATGATGACCCAAAGTTGTCAAACTTGTACAACCTGGTAATATCATCAATAATTCTAGTTGCAAGAACATGCTAAGGATCTTTTTAGATCCTTGATTACAACTTGGTGAGGTGAAAACTCTACAGTTTTATCTTCACTTGAATGATTGATTTGATATATTGATAGAAGGTAGCAGGAAAGTCTTGGAACACATCATACATCATTGAAATGAACATTATATACCTGAACTGTTTGAGAATCTAGACCCTACAATAGTAAGAAATCTATCATAACCAACAACTATATTCTTGTTGTTACATTCATTTAGAGAAGAAAATATGGATTTATCCTTAGACATATGATAAGATGCTTTAGAATGAATAAGCCAATCATCATTAGAAGAAGTAGAAGTTGAATTGAAGGAGAAAGCATAAGCATAAAGTGCATGCCCATGAGAAGAAGAAGAAGAAGAAGAAGAAGAAGAAGAAGAAGAATAAGAAGAAGAAGAAGTATCAATACCGATGTTGTGCTTCTTCATTGTTTCTTCTAAAACTACCATCTTCTTGAAACATTTGGACTCATCATGACCATATTTCCCACAAAAGTTGCAATGTATGTCAGTCTTCTTACTTTTAGATTTTTCTCCTTTATCACCATTAGGAGTGAAAGCTAGCTAAGAGGGGTTGGGACTATTTTTTTGCTTGTTGTTGCGGCGAGGATGTTACTTCTTGGGATTATTGGGTTTATCTTTTTGCTGGACTACTAAGGATTTTTTGGCAGTACCTACAGTGCTAACCACTCCAAGTTGGAAAAGCTTATCTTTCTCTCTAATAAAATCATAACAGAAGGACTCAAGATAAGTGTTTTTATAAACAATCCCTGAAGCTTTTATGGTGGCATAGAAGGTATATACAAACACTGAATATTCACTACCAAGATTAGCAAGAATAATATATATGCAACACTCTTCTTCCATCTTTATTTGACATTCTTCACATAAAATTCTAAGTGTTTTGAACTTATATAAATAGTATTCAATGCAAGAAAAATCATTTGGAGTTAAAGTCATTATCTGATTTTCTATCCGGTGAGCTCAAATAATATTGTGTTACCAAATATAGATTCAAGCTTTTTCCAAGATTCATCAGGGTCATCAATTCCTTGAAGGTGAAAACTTAAATAAGGAGAGGTGGACATTCCAATTAGTCCACGTGCTTCATCATTATTATTTTTACATTTGATTTTATTTTAATCATCGGTAGGTTCTAGTTCTTTTCCCAAGGGAATCTAGTATAGTCCTTTACTTCTTAATAAATCCTCCATATGGGATTTCCATTGGAAGTAGTTGGTTCCAGTAAGAAAAATATCACTGGGAGAAACCATATTAAACATGTAAATAATATGGTTTTAAGAACTGAAACTGATGGTCTAGATGGAAAGATCTAAAACAAATAGGTTGTTTGAAAAACAAATGGCACTAAAAACAAACTTTAGATATGAAAGTTATGCCCTATTATAAAAAGACATAAACGATAACCAAAGAGCCATGTGGAAAGTAGAAGTTGGTCCATGTGGTGATACTGCTCCTAAATGTGCCTATGATCTCACTTTTAAATAAGTTACTTATGAAGTGTCTCACTTTTATAGAACAAGTGAGAATCACTTACAATGAAGTTACTTTATAAATGAAGGTTGCATGCAAAAATAACTTAAAATAAAATTTTAAAGTTATTTAATAGTGATTCACATTTATAACTTTTAAGTGAAATGCACTTTACAATGAATGCATGAGTATTTTAAAAAAAAAGTAACAAAAGAGAGACTTGAACTCAAGACCTCTTACCAAGTAAAGTAACGTTTAACCATGTGAGCTAGTGCAAAACATATTGTATTGTTTAGAAGGAGGATTGGGGTTGTTGTTGACGACCTTGGAGAGTGAATGAAAACAATTTCGATTCTCAATGGAAACACAGGTTTGATCTCAGTTAACTTACCTGGAAAATGCAACTTTTCCCTCTATTTTGATTTACCGAGATTGCAAAGAGCGTAGAACAAAGATCATAAGTAGATAGGAAAACCCTTTATGATCTATTTATGATTTGTCGAGATCGCACATGGCACAGGGAAAAGAGAATACACAGATCCAAAAGAGTAGCAACCTAGAAATACAAAACAAAAAATTGAAATAAAACCAAAATAATAATTCTGCAAAAGATTAAAAAAAGGTGTATTCGGGATTTATACTTCCGAATCTAATTGAAATGGTTGTATCTTGGGAAAATAGAAACCTTTTTGTGTGAAATGAAAAACATTCTTGACTTAAATGAGTGATCCAAACACAATGGAATAGTCTTCTCATCCCAAAAATGTACGAAAATGGTAGAAACGTGAGATGAGGCAACACAACTTCACGATCTCGATCTACAATAGGAGCGAGTCTTCAAATATGATCTGATACCATGTTCGACAAAACATGTATTCCAACAGAGGAAAAGCACCTTCAATAACCACTGACACAATTAGATCGAATATCAACACACTCATGTTTTCATGTGGTAAAAACACTACAGGGAAACATCCACAACCCCAACCAATGTGGCCACTTGGAGCAATTTATTAATGAAAAAGAAAAAGATTGGAGAGAGATTTACAAGAGAGTTTCTCAAAATCGATCATTGACAAATGACCCTCCATGCTCTTTAAGTAGAGATCATGGACCAATTGGGTGCTAAGCCACAGATCATTGTAGCCGTTAATATCAAGGAGAGTATGAACCGTCAGATCACTATATATCGGGAACATATCGTGACCGTCAGATTTCTTAACTAGAAATGCATACTAATGCATACTAAAGAAACAGACTAAGAAACACACTTTTACCTAATGACACATTAGACCAAGTTGATCTTAAATAAATCATTAGTGTCTAAATATCCTAACATCCATTAGTGAAAGTATTTCTAATTGTAGTATGTTGGTTCTCCTTCAATTGCCTAACATTGTTATAATTTGTCGTTTTCACTCTAAATATTTCTATAATATGTTATTTTTTCTTCAAATCTTCTATTTTTCCAAGGAACAGTACAAGTGGTATTAGAGCACTTTCTTAAGTTGAATTTTTTAGAAATTTTTTTAAGGCTATAGATGTATTTCGATGTCTATAAATAACACAGTGATTTTTTGTTCAACAGGTAAATATGCGGTCAAGGAAGAATACACACAAGAAATATAAGCGGTTTCACTTGGTTGGACACCCTTGTAGTCCCTATTGGTACCCCTTCATGTAGTACCTCAACGAAAAACACTTGTAATATTGAATTTCACTTCCACGTACCCTCAGGTATATAGGAAGTCCCCTAATTTACCAAAAACCAACAAGATAAGATGATTGGATGTCTTGGTACTATGGTGCATCGAGAACAATACCTAGGATTACTCTCTAGTACTTGGGTAGTTGAGTAGTACAACTAAGGGTATGCTTGAGCCTCCTTAGTTGGTTCTTCGAGATATTGGGCTGAGTACTACTGTTGAATCCTACACGTACATATCAAAGAGTTATAACACCTAGCACCCCCTTTCCCCAGGACTTGAAAAACCATGTCCTTTGTTGCTAGTCTACATAAAATGACATAATGAGAATTTGGGAATTTTGTTAGTGCAATAATATTTAGGTAGGAATACAACTTTACCAAGAGTAACAAAAAAAAGTGTCTAGGTCTTGTACACACTCTTATTTGAGACCTATCTCAACATAATCCTTGTGCCCAGTCGATTACTATGGTACCACTCTTTAGTAATTATTTTTGGTGGACCCACCCACACCACTACTAAGCATCTATCTCAAAATACCTAGGATACAATGCTAATTGCATTGGTACCACTCTCTAGTAACCCTTTTTTTGGACCCATATATCCATGGATAACACTCGAGGAGTAGACCTCTCCAACAAAGTTCCCACTCTATAAACTTTGTGTGATGAGTTGCAACATAAGATAGATTGTAACTACTCCTATGCTCAAAAAAATATTGATGAAATTCATGACAAGCTAGACAACCTTGAGTCACTATTCAATCAAATTTCCAAATTCACGGTGATGGAGAATTAGATCCTCACTTCACAAACCTCAAGTTATCAATGGCAGGACCAACTTGCCCAAAAGGAAGGAGCTAAATCATCCAATCCCATTAGGCCTCACTCCACCTCGCTTGCCTGTGATCATATGATTAACATGTGGCACATACTTCCTAAAGTTGCTCTCAACAAATTTGATGGGTTTGGCACCATAGGACGGGTCACTCAGATGGAACATTTCTTTTCTCTACATGGCATCAAATATGAATTGATGAAAATTCATGTGGGTGTCTTATATTTGGATCCTAAAGTTTTCAATGGTAGAAATGGCATAATAAATCGCACGGGGGTTATATTTCTTAGACACAATTTGTCTTAGACCTATATGTATGCTTTGAAACAAACACTTATTATTTGGGAAAATTGACCAAGATTAAACAATTTGGCATAGTCAAAGATTTAATATACACTTTTGAGGAGCTGGCTATCGA
>JASDQU010714764.1:0-11571 GCA_032191745.1 Picea mariana
AGGATCTCACTGAAGAGTTGAGGAATACCTTATGAACCTTGAGCAACTAATATGGAGGGATGGTATAAAGTTCCTACTAATGATAATATTTTTTAAGATGCACCAGGTCCACTCCTACCACGTTGTGTTTGTCTAAGTCCATTTCGACATCTCCTTCTTCGAGGTCAGATGGTTCACTATCCTTGGTGTGGGAAGGGGGAATATGAGGGATCTGTTCCAAGATAGGGGTATTCATCGTTTTTCCTTTTTGATTACGTTGGGTTGCATCGGCTTGAGGGGGAATCCGTGGTTCGTCCATGTCCTCAGAAATTTGTTGAAGGGCATCAAAAGAGTTGCTCGAGGGTGGTTCCTTAGTTGCAGGTGTTATTGTTTTCTTGGCCACTTGACGTCGCTGACCAACCACTTGTATGAAGTCATCTTTTTATTTGCTTTCTTCAGGGTTTTTGACCTTGCTAGGGGTGTTGAGAGGGAAATCTCTGAAAATATGTCCATGTTCATGATATTTTCTATGACAAAAGGTATGTGCTCGTAATAAATAGTTTGAGACCACTCCTCATCATGGTATTCCAGGGCTATGGATCTAGGGAGGGGTTTGGAAATATTGAGATAGACGTAGATGCAAGCATATGAAGTGTACATTCTATGCTTGGTTGCATCAGAGGACTTGACATAAACCCCAATGGTGTTTCCAATGCCGGTTCGGATATCTTATAACCAGAATTCCTATGGCAAGGAATAAAGTCGGATCCAGACCGGTGCATGTCTGAAATCTTCTTTTTCAGGGCTAAACTTCTCTGTCCAAAAGCACAAGAAGAGGCCGACTGAATTGAAGAAATATGGTCCCCTATCAAATATGCAGTTTCAATCTTCTAGGTTGTGAAAGATGATGGTGAAAAAACCCTTGGAGCCCAGTTGTAGGTCATAATGACCCTTTTCCACCACTGGGGTATCCCTTTGATGAACTCACATTCAGAAGGCCAATAGCCTAAGAATTTGCCTACCAGAGCATAATCCCTTATATATTGTTTTTGTTCTTCGATTCTGGGCATGCTGACTGTTGGAGATACTTCACACACACCTAGGATTTCTTTTTCCTAAAGTTTTCCCTATGTTTATTAGTCATTATTCAGTCCCCTATAGTTTAGGGAGAATATTCCTCTAGGAGAATATTCTCTTCAGTTCACACTTCAGTTTGATCAATTGAGTGGAGTCTAGATGCCACATTGGGATTATCACCATGCAACATTGGGATCATCACCATGCAACATTGGAATCATCACCAAATAATGCGCATTGTCATTGGGATCATCACCATACTAGCACATTACTCATGATTCCCTGATCTCCTCCTCACTTCACTCTGTTTCAGTCAGTTAACTGAAGACTAAGATACTAGTTAACTCAAACTAGGTGGAAATTCATTCCCGTAACTGCCTGAGAGACTAGATTAGGTGGCAGTTTACTCCTGTAACTGTTGGTGTGTGTCCAAATCACTCTAGACCACCACTATGGTGCATTGGCTTCTCCCCCAGTGCATATTAGTTGAGTTATACAGAGTATATCATGTGTAAATTATCATTCATTCATTTGGTTAATGAGAATTCTTCCGTTCTTTCTCTCCTGCTTCTCTTCTCTCATATTTTCACTGTAAATTGTGTATGTAATTTTCTAGCTAGATCTATTTTTTGCAAGTTCAACACATTTACATGGTATCAGAGCCGACAAACTGTTTGGGAAAAGACACACCATATTATTTTTGTAGGTACTTGTTGACGCTTAAATCCGTTAGGACCGAAACGACAACCTCACGAGGATGCAAATCCTCCTACGTTTTTATAGAGGTGGTACTCCTCTGCGCAAAATTTATAAATGTGGGAATTTTAAAGAAGTCCGTCAAAGGAAAGTAAAATAGATATAACATAATATGGAAAATATTTTTATTTTTCTTTTAAAAAGAGAGTTCCTGAGAATGGATCAGGAAACACAAACATTCATACATTTAAAGCAAATAAACATAACTTCCTCACATCCATCATAGTAGGGCTAAAGATTTTTGATCACATAAAAACTAAAAGAAAATGATCTACATGCATAAGAGAACTTTGATAGAGTAGTACATGGGCAACTCAAATGGAGATAACGATAGCTCAACCTCAAATACTTTATATTCATAAAAAACTGGGTTACAAAGTACAATCGAGATTGTTCCCAAAATAGCTCTCTTGTAATTTCTAAAAAATATATAGTTCAATACATATTCTCTGAAATTAAAATGCATTTGTCATAATGACTCAGATTGGGGCTCCCGCGGACCATAAAGAAAATATGTATAAGAATGAAACTCGTAGAAAGAAGAAAGTGGGCAATGGAAGGCAACAAGACCTGGAAAGAAGAAAAAAGAAAATATCAGTCTTCCGTTAAACCTTTCTATTTAAAGAGGTGGAGTAACTAGATGAAAAGATTGATAAAGACATAAATATGTGATCAGTATGAACTTACTATGATGGTATCTCATGGTTTGTCACTCGCTTGCTGATGTCCTTTTATGGATCTCCTCGACGGTTACAAGAACCTTCTCAACCATCTTTTTCCCTTCATTGGTAAGCTTGTCGACAACCTTTTTGAACCACTCCTCGATGTATCTCCTCATTGGCACCACATTGATTTCATGCTAGATTTTTATATTGAAGAGTTCGCCTTCCAAGTCCCTTAGATCAATAGAAATGTTTCGCAAAGCTTCTTCAATATCCTGATTTTTAATCGAATAATCAACTAGCCATTTTTCCACGTCATCTTCACCATATTCAAGAATGCCATAGAATTTTTCAAATGATAACCCTTTAAAGATATCAACTTATTCATCAAATTCTTGCTTGGTTAAGAACAACGAGTTGAGTATCAATTTGGGGTCTTGGACCTCATTGGTGCTGCCAGCTAGATCTATCTCAGTTAGCTTCTTGAATAATTCCTCTCTTCTCGTTATGGCTTGGCTACATGCTTGAAAAATAATATTCAGGTTTTTAACCTTTTCCTTCCAGCATGCATTCAATTGTTTTATCTGGTTCGGAGAAGGGAGATCCTCCTCTCTTCTTCTCAATTCTGTCATATTTGTAACTTTAAGACCAAATGGTACAACTGCATCGAGGTAGAAACCTTCCTTGTTTTTCAAATCTGCCTGCAAATATTCATGAAAAGCATGTGCTCTCATTCCAAAAGAGACCATGTTCTTTGACATCTCCCAAGCCTTTGTTATTAATTCCATTTTTTTCTTGATTTTCTTTTCCACATAGCCTCAGGCTTATGTGAGAAGGCTTGCTGATCCTTTTAATTTTTCCGCAGGTGTGGTAGGACCGATCATCGCTAAAGGACTAGCAAGTACTGGAACATGCATTAAAGCTTCCTCCAATTCTTTGATTAGCTCCTTTAACTTGACATTCTCCACTTGAAGGCCTCAAATAGAATTGTCTAGAGCATATTGAGTTGCTCGGTGTATCTGGAAAATTTGGGAAGGCCGCATGTTCCGTAGGTTAATCTCTGAACGAGATTTCACCTTCTTATTCTTTACATCTCTTTTCTCAATAATCAAATTTTTGGACTTGCTGTAAAAAACAACGCTCTGAAATGCAAAAGAGTCTTCTTCGTCGAAGGTCTTAGTCTCAATTATTTCCATCTGAGGGTTCTGGTGAGTAGTGTTTTCTAGCTGGTCGACGTTGGGGAACACTTTCTCGATGTCAATTTCAAGTTCCATATCCTCGAGGGAGAGGTCATGGATATCACTTTCTCTTCGAGGTCCCTCCTCTTCTTGCACAATGATTTTTCTTTTCTTCCTCAAGAGGAATTTATGAGAACTTTCAATTTTTCCGGAAGGAGGGTTCTTATCTCCTCCTCCGCCTAAAGAACTGTGGGTTACTTTCTTACTTTGGTAGGTCATTGGAGTGATGCTCTGAGATGTTGTACTCTTTGGCGTGACAGTCGAGGATTGTGCATTTTTCTCACCAGAACCTTTTCCTCTCTGCTTGTACGACTCATTGGTGCTGAGTATTGTCTCCAAGTCGCCTATGTCACGAGTGGGAGTGCCTGAGGCATTGTCTCCATCTTCATTCAGAATAATATTAATGAAAGAATTGCTGAAACCAACAACCAATAAATGTTCTACAAAAATACCACTAGGGTCGAACCCTTTTACTTTTTCAACATATTTTAAATTGAGGCTGTGAAAGTGGCACACGAATTCATCAATCTTGTTCATATTTCTGAATATGAAATCCCCGACTTTCCAAGGCAGAGGTATGAATTGTTTTTTTCTCTTTTCATGGAAAAAATTCAACCAATAGTTGTATTGCCTTTCTATTTCAGCAACAAACATTTTGTCAGATATGTGGCACGAAAGGAAGGAATGATTTTCCTTGGATCCAAAAATCCTTATAACGTTATAATTTTCCATTGTTCTAGTGTCCCCTTCCTATCCAAGAACTTACTCACCTGGTCAGACATCTGGGGAGTGTTCTTTCCGAACAACAAATCTTTAAAAACTGAGACAAAATCATTAAAAACTTCATAAAAATGTTGGGAGGCCTTGTGCCTCCACAATGTTTGATACCAGAAGGTTACTGGGTTGAATTCATAGTTTACCTTCTTGGACACAGATAATATCGGGAACTGTCAGCAATGCGCTATCACGAAAACCAAATAAGATGACATAAATAATTTCTTCTCCTTCTTATATTGCGCCAATTGGGAAAAGATTTCAATGGAAATCAACTTACCCCAATCGAAGATGGCTTGTTCTTTGACCGTAAAATATGGAATGTAAAGAATCATCTGGGAGATGCTGGCCGTGGTATCCTGTCCTGATATCCTCGTAAAAATCCATGCAATTTCCCAGAAGGGATTTTTAGATGAGCCAACCTGCAATCTTGTGATGTCCTTGGGGACGACCACTGGGTTCTCTAGGAATTCAGGTAAGAGGTCCAATTTGTTGTCATGATTTTTTAAGAACTCCCTGCAATCTTCAACTTTGAAGGTGAGCGTTGGCTCGAGAAGCCTCAACATCTTACGAAAAACCTAAGGTGACAGAGAGACAGGGGAATGGTCCTGCAACTGAATGATCCATTGGCTTGGAATATATCTCTCAACGCACCAGGTGATCACCTCCTTACAATCAAAAACTTCCGGGACACAACCTGCACACGCAATTCCAAATGCCCAGATTATTTCTTTTTGGGCAGAAAGGGATGAATAATAGGAATATGCCTTGGACCACTGAAAAATCTGATATTCGCGCCCAAAAATATTCAGTGTATCTCCACAGACCTGTTGTCGAGTTGCTGCCATAAGTCGACGAGAACGTTCCCTTGCTCCAAATTATGTTGGGAATGAACGCTGGAGGGAGATGATATAATCCTCCGTAAATATTATTTTAATGCATTTTAATAGGAGATCTCCTCGATCGTTTCACTTATTAATGACCATCCTTTCGAACCTATATGGTAAGTTATTAGCATTAAAAACATAGTAAATGTGCATTGGGAAGGGCATGAGGGTGGCGGGGATGGATGAAGGGAAATATGTGATTTGAGACTTTTGTGAACCCGGGAGCTCGTCAACCCGAGACCCTGCGGTGGTACGAGGCATGAAATTGGATAAGTATGGGACAACACGGCAGTCGGATGGACTCATGTAGGCGGAATGACACTTAGGCAGTTTGGGGAGTTTGGGGATCGAAATGTAGATCGCAGAACTCTTTGGTGCAATGTGTCTATCAAAAAACACATGAACATGAAAGCTCGATCTCGTCAACCCGAGAACCCGCGATCGTAGAATCGACTAAGTATGGGACAATACGAGGGTTGGTCAGATTCATGATGTGAATTTGTAGACGAAGGTGAGAAATTGTAAGTCTGCCAACCTGGGAACCCACGGTCTAAAAATGCGACTAAGTGTTAGAACTAGAAAGGGATAGTAAGAGGGAAAAAAAAGAAAAGGGAAAAATAGGTAAGTATAGAAGGGGGAAAGAAAGGGAGAAAAGAATTCGGGAGAATAGAAAAGGGGAGGGAATTTTTTCGGAAGCAGGAAATGACCTCAATAGTATTGAAGATTGAAGAAAGCAAAAAAATGGAATTTCCAAAAGAATTCATTCTTACACCGTACAATTTATTTGCATGGAAGGAGAACATGATAATGCATCTTCGAGGTAGAGGATTATACATGTTAACCATGAACATAGAGACATAACCCACATCAGCCATAGAAAAATCCAAGTATCTAAATCAAATGGATGAAGCATTTGGAACTATTTACAGTCTCATTTCTCTTGAACTCCTCTTTCACATATCCTCTTGTAAAACCCCCAATGAATCCTGGACCACCATGGAAGGGATTTTTGGAAAACATGACGAGATGAGGGGACACATGCTCGAGGTGGAATTGCTCACATTGGATCCAAAAACCTTCGACAATCTCCAAGATTTCTTTACCAAATATAAGGATTTGTTGTCGCAACTTAAGGCTTGCGGGGTTGATAAATCTAAGGAGGAGAAACAAATGGTTCTTACCATTCTTTCCAAACTTGGTTCATAATACTCAGTTTTTGTATCTACATTTCATTCAGTTAGGCTCACCTCTGGACCCACCTGGACAATGCCCTCTCTTGAGGCCTTTATCGAGTCTCTGACACGAGAGCAGAACAAGCTCATCAATATGGGAAAAAGCAAAGGACTAAAGGTGCATGCACTACTGTGAAAGATGGTAGCGGTCATCAATATCATAAATATAAAGACAAAGACAAAAGGAAAGCACATGCAAATCCAGAGAAGGAAGGGTACTCAAAACCCTTCAACGATGCCTCTAGATCCAAAGGTGGAAAGGGAAAAAAAGGGGAGAAATGCACTTACTTACATAAAGGATTCCATCCAGAATCCACATGTATGCAGAAACAGATAGATAAAATGGCCTAAATATTAAACAAAACAACCTTGGAGATCACATCCTCGAGGGTGCCAAGAAGAAGAAGCCAAAAGATCAGAATCTCAAGAAAGGAAATTCTAGCCATGCTTTGATTGCTATCAAATCCTCTCTTGATGCTTGGATCATAGATTCAAGAGAATCACACCACATGGATGCCACAAAAGAAGTCTATTATTCATTGAATGCATGCAAAGGTCCTCCTATTATGATGGGGGACAACTCTCCAGTCGAGGTCACCAAAAAAGGAAGAATTGAAATCACAAATGGAAGCTTCGAGAATGTGCTACATGTTCCCAAATTTTCTGTCAATCTTCTCTCCATGTATCAGATGAAAAACTATGACACCGAAAAGAGAGTGATATTCACACCTAATGCAATGGATATCTATGACATGCAAACCAATTCCAGGGTGGCTATTGATGAGGTAAATCATCAATCTAGACTCTACACATTTTCTGAATTTATTGAACCAGATTCTGCATTACTGCTTACCCATGCTAATGAAAGCAGTAGGATATGGCACGAAATGTTCAGACATTTAAATTTCAGATATATAAAACAACTTAGCAAGCAGGGAATGATTGATGGTCTAACTGACATCCACTTCTCCAAAGGAATTTGTGAGGGATGTGTTCTTGGAAAACACCCTCAAGAGAAATTCGACAAAGGAAAGACTCAGAAGGCTTCCTTTCCTTTAGATTTGATCCATAATGACCTCACGGGTCCTTTTCCGCATCCATCAATCAATAAAGCAAGGTACATGCTCATTTTTTTTTATGATTTCTCATGCTTCACATGGATTTTCTTTCTTAGGCAAAAATCAGAGGTCTTTCAACACCTCAAAGATTTCAAATCCCTTGTTGAGACACAATTAGGAAATAAAATCAAAGTCCTCCAAACAAATAATGGGGGAGAGTATGTCAACCATGAGATACAAAATCTTTGTCACAATGCAAGGATTTTGTTGCAGCACATGGTTCCCTATTCTCCGCAGCAAATCGGAGTTGCTGAGCAGAAAAATAGATTTCGAAAAGAGATGGCATCTTGCATGCTACATGCAAAGTCACTTACACAGAGATTACGGGGAAGAACTTAATTATGAAACCTACATCCAAAACATATCTCTCCATAGATTTGTCAAGGATAAGACCCCTTGCGAGGCTTAGAGCAACCTCAAACTAGAAGTGACCCACTTTCGTATTTTCGGTTGATGTGCATGGGCCAGGATTCCCTCTGAGAAGAGGAAGGAACTTGATTCACAGAGCATATATTGTATCTTTGTTGGATACCCAGATGATGTGAAGGGATACATACTCAATGATATTTCCTCAGACTGGATCATCATTGAGCGTAGTGTCCAATTCGAGGAAAGTGTATCGCATGTACCTCAATAGCCGCATGCAGACATTTTTGTTCTTCCACTTGTCAGAGATGATGAGCATGCACATGCCGAATCTTCTTCAGATGAGAGTTCTGATTCAAAGGATTCAAATGATCCAGATACAAAGTCATTATAGTCAGATGTAGAGTCAGTGCATGCAGATGCAGATGCAGATCCAGAGTAGAGGTCCAAGTGGGCCAAGACTACTCTTCAGGATGCAAAAGATCATGTTGGGGATCCAACTGATACTAGGAGGACTTTATCTGATTTCAAGGAGCCTCCTCTTGCACTCAATGCCATTGATCTGATGCCATCCATGCATATTTTCTTGGTTTAGTCTTCAGATCCACAGTCCTATGGTGAGGCTAGTGGAAATCCCTTTTGGGAATCCGCCATGCAGGAGGAGTACAACTCCCTCCTCGAGAACTGGACTTGGGATATGGTTCCCCTTCCTTTAGGAAGGAAACATTTTAGATGCATATGGGTCTACAGAACCAAGAGTGCAACGGATGGATAGGTTAGCAGATACAAAGCCAGGCTAGTTGCCAAAGGCTTTCAGTAGGTGCATGGCATTGACTATGATGAGACCTTCTCTCCAGTAGCGAATATGGATTCCATACATTTGGCACTTTCCATTGTGTCAACCAAGGGATGGGAAGTCCATTAGATGGACGTGAATACTTCATTTCTTCACAACAAACTCAGTGAGGAGATCTATATGGAGCAACCCCAAGGATTTATGCAGGATTCATCTTTGCTCTGTCGACTGNAATAGTCGCATGCAGACATTTTTGTTCTTCCACTTGTCAGAGATGATGAGCATGCACATGCTGACTCTTCTTTAGATGAGAGTTCTGATTCAAAGGATTCAAATGATCCAGATACATAGTCATTATAGTCAGATGCAGAGTCAGTGCATGCAGATGCAGATGTAGAGCCAGATCAGAGGTCCAAGTGGGCCAAGACTACTCTTCAGGATGCAAGAGATCATGTTGGGGATCCAACTTATACTAGGAGGACTTTATCTGATTTCAAGGAGCCTCCTATTTCACTCAATGCCATTGATCTGATGCCATCCATGCATATTTTCTTGGTTTAGTCTTCAGATCCACAGTCCTATGGTGAGGCTAGTGGAAATCCCTTTTGGGAATCTGCCATGCAGGAGGAGTACAACTCCCTCCTCGAGAACCAGACTTGGGATATGGTTCCCCTTCCTTTAGGAAGGAAACATTTTAGATGCAGATGGGTCTACAGAACCAAGAGTGCAGCGGATGGATAGGTTAGTAGATACAAAGCCAGGCTAGTTGCCAAAGGCTTTCAGTAGGTGCATTCTCTCTAGTAGCGAATATGGAATCCATACATTTGGCACTTTCCATTGTGTCAACCAAGGGATGGGAAGTCCATTAGATGGACGTGAAGACTTCATTTCTTCACAACAAACTCTCTGAGGAGATCTATATGGAGCAACCCCAGGGATTTATGCAGGATTCATCTTTGCTCTGTCGACTGAAGAAGTCTCTTTATGGACTCAAGCAGGTCCTGAGGGCATGGTATTCCAAGATGGACTCCTACCTGCTGTCATAGAGCTCTGTACGTTGTAATTCAAACCTGAATTTTTACATGCTCAGGACAACTGATTCATTTCTACTCCTAGTTCTGTATGTTGATGATTTGGTGATCACCGGTTGCTCTACTTCAATGATTGCTGTAGTCAAGAGGATTCTACATGACAGGTTCTTGATGACAGACATGGGTATGCTACATTTCTTCCTTGGATTCGAGATCAATCAGGATGCATCAGGTATCAAACTGTCTCAGGCCAAGTATGCACGAGATCTCCTTGAGAGATTTCACATGACAGACTGCAAGTCTGCCCCAACTCCTTTCCTATCAGGAGTCAGACTTGAGGATGGCGGGGACAATCCAATGGTTGACAACACACTGTACAAACAACTAGTGGGGAGCTTGTTGTATCTCACACACTCCAGACCAGACCTCTCCTATGTAGTTGGAGCAGTCTCCAGGTTCATGTAGGAGCCGCATGAGCTACATTGGAAGGCTGCAAAGCATATCCTTCGATACGTACATGGCACCATCACCTTTGGGATTCACTATGTAGAAGACTCTACATTGGACCTCATCGGGTTCACTGATTTTGATTGGGATGGCGATAGCATTGATCACAAGTCAACATCTGGTTACTCACCTAGTCTTGGTTCTGGTCCTATCTGTTGGTCGAGCAAGAAGCAGGCTGCTATTTCTCTATCTTCAGCTGAGGCAGAGTACAAACAGGTAGTTAAAATAACCATTCAGGCTATGTGGCTACAACATTTTCTCAATGAGTTGGGCATTTAGTTTCATCGGCCGATCGTCATCTAGTATGACAACAAGAGCACTCTAGAGTTCTGTAGAGATCCAGTTCATAGCTAAAGGATGAAGCACATCGAGATCCACATGCACTACATCCGGGACTTAGTTCATCGACTTGTAGTTCTGTCCTTTAGCAGAACATACTGCAAACATCTTCACCAAGACCTTCACTGAGCAAAAGTTCCATTCTCTGCATAGTCGTCTTGGAGTGAAGGACACAGTTGCCTAACAACTGTCAATTATTCTTTTTACATAAATTGTACTTTGAGGGGTGGTTTTTCCCTGTTTCCTCATTTATTTCAGTGTATATTTGTATTTGGGTACCTAAAATGGCCTTGTTTCCGGGACCCATTCTTTATTTTCACCATAGTGATGTTCAAAGGGGGTGTTGGAGATACTTCACACACACCTAGTATTTATTTTTCCTAAGGTTTTCCCTATGTTTAGTAGTCATTATTCAGTCTCCTATAGTTTAAGGAGAATATTCCTCTAGGAGAATATTCTCTTCAGTTCACAATTCAATTTGATCAGTTGAGTGAGGTCTAGATACCACATTGGGATTATCACCATCCAACATTGGGATCATCACCAACTAATGCACATTGTCCTTGGGATCATCACCATACTAGCACATTACTCATGATTCCCTGATCTCCTCCTCACTTCACTATGTTTTAGTCATTTAACTGAAGACAAAGAGACTAGTTAACTTAGACTAGGTGGCAATTCACTCCTGTAACTGCCCGAGAGACTAGACTAGGTGGCAGTTTACTCTCGTAACTGTTGGTGTGTGTCCAAATCACTCTAGACCACCACTATGGTGCATTGGATTCTCCCCCAGTGCGCATTAGTTG
>JASDQU010714766.1:10849-23543 GCA_032191745.1 Picea mariana
ATGTATTTTATATTAAATATGAGACATATACAAACATAGGAGCACTGGCCTTTAAGATCTAGGCTCTCCGGCCTAATCAAAACATAAGCATCCTAGCTTATAATAACTAGATCACTAGCCTATAAAACATAACATATACACAAAGGCTTGTTGGCCTCACAATTGCGTGCACTTAAGATGTTGCGTGCGGTATCCTGGAATGTGCACACTTCATCATTGCACTGCGCAGTACATGCGCACACTATGCCATGGAATGTGTATACAAAATGATATCAAAATAGCTCACCAGCTTAAGTACATTTTCATCTATATTACAATTGGGCCCGACCCGGGGATATTACAATCCCCTCCCCTTATTTATGCATTGTCCTCAGTGCATCATGTACCCATATACAACAAAATTTAAAAAATCCTCGAAAAGATGCGGGTATCCTCAAAAATCCTCAATAACATGATTATCATCACGTATATATTTCTTTAGCAATGATACATGGTATACATTATGAATAGACATAGATGCAGGCAATGCAATCATATAAGCCATTGGACCAATCCTCTCTAGGATTTCAAATGGCCCACAATAGCGAGCTTCCAACTTTGAACAATTCCCCAACTTCAGGGAACTTCTGTTGGCCTTCACTTTCAAGAATACATGATCACCCGCTTTAAATTCCCTGTGATTTGTGCCCTTATCAGCGTAGCTTTTCTGCCTATCTTGGGAAGCCTTTAAATTTTGCTTTATTTTTATCATTTGATTCTCCATTTCCCTGAGCAAATCTGGCCCAACCACTGCTTTGTCTGTGGGGTTATCCCAACTTATTGGTGTGTTTCACTTTTTGCCATAAAGTGCCTCAAATGGGCTCATCTTTAGAGATGCTTGGTACCCATTATTATAAGAAAACTCTACCAAGTGTAGGTATTCTTCCCATTTTTATGGTTTATCCATCAAATACATTCTTAACATGTCCTCAATCACTTGATTCACCCTCTCTGTTTGTCCATCTGATTCTGGATGATACGTTGTACTAAATTCAAATTTGTGCCAAATCCATTAAATAATCCTTTCCAAAATTTTGAGGTAAATTTTGGATCTCTGTCAGACACAATTGTCTTTGGTATGCCATGTAATCTGGCAATTTATTTCATATAAACATCAGCGATATTGGTTGCCTTGTGAGTGAGCTTAGCTGTAATAAAATGGGCAGCTTTAGTAAGCTTATCCACCACTACAATGATAGAATCATGTTGCTTGTTTGTTCTGGGCAGTTTGGTGATGAAATCCATTGTTACAATTTCCCATTTCCATTCAAGAATGGGTAACAGTTGTAGCAAACCATCTGGATGTCTATGCCCAGCCTTTACCTTTTGACATTCCAAACATCTGGCAATAAAATCAACAACCTCTTTCTTCATGCCTGGCCAATACTATTGCCTTTTGACAGCTGCAATAGTTTTCTGATATCCTGGGTTCCCAGCATAAGGCACATTATCCATTTCACTCAATATAAGGCACATTATACATAAACTCTACCCTTGTACATGAGAATTTCATCATTATTTAGCTTGTATTCCTCAATTTTCTGCTGCAAAATACCTTGATGTAATTTTGTCACTAATTACTTGTAATGCAAATCTAATTTGGCAGCCTATGTAATTTTGTCTTTCAAATCTGATTGGTACATGCTAATGGTTGTAGCATGCATTTCATGCACTCTTCTACTGTGCATCAGCCACTTTGTTCTCTTTTCCCTTGATATGATTTATATCAAAGTCATACTCACTTAAAAATTCTAACCATCTGCTTTGCCTAGCATTTAGAGTTGGTTGATCAAATAAATATTTCAGACCATTATGGTCTGTTCTTAGCTCAAACCTTTTACCCATGAGGTAGTGTCTCCATTTCCTCAAGGCATTCACTATGGATGCCAACTCCAAATCATGAGTGGCATAGTTTATTTCATGCTCCTTCAACTTCCTTGATTCATAACATATAACAAACCCATTTTGACTGAGGACTCCACCAAGTCCCTCTTTACATGCATCTATGCAAACAATGAAGTTTTCATTTGGATCTGCAATCCTTAGTATTGGAGCACTTGTTAGTAATTGTTTCAAGTGTTCGAAACTCTTTTCACATTCCAATGTCCACTGAAACTTCACACCCTTTCTTTGCAAGGAAGTGATTGGATGTGCAATCTTTGAAAATCCTTCAATAAATATTCTATAGTAGCTTGCAAGGCCCATGAATGATATGACCTCTGTGACATTCTTTGGCACTGACCATTCTCTAATGGCTTCTATCTTCTCAGGATCCACTACTATCCCATCCTTTGAAATGATATGTCCCAAATAATGAATTTGCTTTTGATAAAATGAACACTTGCTATATTTTCCATGCAACTGATGCTCCCTTAATACATGCAAAACCATCTTCAAATCATGTTCATGCTCTTCCTCTGACTTAGAATATATAAGAATGTCATTCAAAAAGACAATGACAAACTTATCTAAATATTCTCAGAAAACACCATTCATTAAGCACATGAAAACAGCTGATGCATTTGACAACCCAAATGGCACCACTGTGAAATCATAATTACCATACCTTGTCCTGAAGGCGGTCTTGCTGATGTCTTCCTCTTTAATCCTTACATGATGGTATCATTACCTGAGATCTATCTTTGAAAATATCTTTGCATCCTTCAATTGATCAAAAAGATCATCGATCCTTAGCAGAGGATACTTGTTCTTAACAGTCACTTTATTCAACTGTATGAAATCGATGCAAAGTCTTAATGTTCCATCCTTTTTCTTTACAAACAAGACTGGGGCACCCCAAGGTGACACACTTGGGCATATATACCCCTTTTTCAGAAGTTCTTCAAGCTTCATTTGCAACTCCTTCAACTCTGGTGTACTCATCTGTAAGGAGTCTTTAACACTGGAGCTACTCCAGGCATTAGATTTATAGAGAAATCAATGTCTCTCTTTGGAGGTAGTCCTGGTACCTCCTTGAACACATCTTCAAATTCTTCCAAGACTGCATGATCTTCCAAATTTGGCACCTTATCTCTAGGTGCCTATTCAATATGTGTTGAAAATATTTGACACCCTTTCCTGTAACATTTCTTTAGCTGCAATGCTGAAATCTCTCTGATGGTTACTTCCCTGGGAATTCCCTGCACTTTCCTTTCATTCCCTTCCTCATCCAAGCAAGTAAATTCTTTGTTATGACAGTCTAAGAGAGCATGATGTTGTTCCATCCAATCCATCCCAATTAGACATTCATAGGAACCTAAAGGCAAGATGTTCAAATCTGTCTTGGTATTCAACCAATTCATGTCCATAAGACATGACTTAACCATCTCATTAACTTTTCTTTTGGCTCCTATAGCCAGTTGCACCAACCAAGATTTTCCATGCTTGCTTCTTGCCAAATGCAAATGTTCCACCATCTTAGGATCTATATAACTATGACTAGATCCTAAATCAATTAAAATAGCAATGGTTCGGTTGTCGATCATACCTTCCACTTCAATCATATGTGACTAATACTCTTCTTGCTTGTTGTCTAGGACTGCATAGATCCTTGTAAAGTTAAACCCTAGGTCTGCCCTTGTGCCAACAAGGGCCCAGTATAGGGAGAAATTACAAAAAGACCTCAAGCACAAGCGCCCTCCCATGGTTCCCAAGAAAGAGTGGAAGGCACTAATAGAGGATGCAAAGGAGAACTTGTTTAAAAAAAAAAAAGACATCCACGAGCTAGCAAAGCAAGGTACAACACATGTCATATTATCAGTGAAATATGATCATTTGTGTTTTTCTTTCATTTTTTAAGTAACAATTCTAATATCTAATTTTTTTCAAAAATTCCATATGTAGGCTACTAGACAACTCCAAAGCAACCAAGGCCAAAGTGGAAAAACACGGCTAGCATAAACTAGGCTAGGGTGGCTACAGAAAACTAAAATCCCGAATAGTAAGATTTAAATGATTAACTGTGGTTAATATTTATTTAACAATAGCAAACAAATATATGCTTTTGTTATTGGTATTTTTAATGGTGTTATGCATTGCAGTTAAATATGTTCGACACTGCTGCCACCGAGGAGGACCTAAAGCTTGGTTACAAGCATGGTTTTAAAAGTGTGATTGAATATAGAAAAAGCTTGGTCCAGACTCCTATCTCCCCAGCCACGCAGGTAAATCAAATGAATAAGGAAACCGCAGTAGCATGCTTGTAAAGTTTATTCATATTTTATTATATCACCCTTAACTAAGTATTTATGTTGGTTTTCAAGCAACAGTGCTACCGCAGTAGTGAATCCAGCAGTATTCAGCAAACATCACGTCATACAAGGGTGCACATGTCCAGTGATAGTGTAGAGCAGAGTACTCATTCCGGTATGTATGCTTCAGAATTACAAATATTTAATGTGATTGTAGATATTTATTTCCTGACTTATACTTATATATTATCTTCTCAAAATTGAAGAGCATGTAGCTCAGGAGGATGAAATGTGAGAGCAACCAAGTGGACAAGAACTTAACACACCAATTGTCTCAGCTACAGAGACAGGTAAAGAGAAATAGTGTAATGTTAATCAAAATAATGAATTAGTTATTTCAATTATATTTCAACATATCGATATGATCATTTTCGTTGTTGCAGTTCATGACCCTGAACAGATGCCAGCTAACCCTTCTCAGCGACGTACCAGAAGTATGGTACATGAGCGCACACAAACAATAGAAGGACAAGGCACACGAAATACAATTTCCTTGGATGATTATGATACCCCAATTGTCAATTTTATGAATGTAAAAAAACATAAATCAAAGAAAAATTGGATGTATAAATCCGTGACTTGTATTTGGATGTATATCGATGTTTATATGTTCATATGTTTTGATGATTATCCTATTTATGCAAGAATGTCTATATGTTTTCTATATAAAGAAAATCATTTGTTGGGTATGGGGAATTGAGAGCGATGTGAGGGGGGGTAGGGGCCATATGAGCATCCACCTTCACGTGGTTGCCCCGTTCAGTAGAGAATAACCTATTCTTTAAACAAAGAGAAGCTCATTAAGGTATGCGACCACTTAATTTTTTTCTAGACTATTTTACATAATTAAATGATGCTTATTTGCTTATTAATTATTTACTCATATAAAAAATTTGTCTTTTATGATTCATGCAGGTCTTGGTGATGGAAATGCATCTCGTGGAAAACTCTTATCAAGTTGTATGGGCTAATGGAACTGGCGAAAGGACAAGGAAAAGGTCATGGTTTTGACATGTTTTTAAAAGTATGCTTTATACTAGTAAAAGTTCGCAATCCTCATGAATATGTAGATATTGATATATATGCCAAGTTCCATGTGGTGTTTTTATTGTCTAATTTATCTGTAATTGTCAAGTTATTTGTCAAATTTAATGTGTAGATATTGCATATATGCCAAGATCCATGTGGTGTTTTTATTGTCTAATTTATTTGTCCAATTTAATGTGTAGGTGGTTGTAAAGTACATTGAGTGTACACTCTTTACCTAGCTCAAATTTCAACTATAAATCAAGAACCCTAAAGAGGTATTTTCAATATAATTTTGGTTTACGTGTAGTTTTTTTATAAAGAAGTATAACTATTTTAGAGAACCCCCATATACAAAGTCTTTATCCATACCCTCATTGTGGAAAATAAATTAGAAAAGATCCCTCACTTCATTCATTTCCATAATCCTAACCTTAATGCTATCCATAGTCCAAATCCTAGTTCTTATTAAACAATGCATGAGGCCAATACCAATAATCTAGACCCCTCCTCTCATCCCACATGTTAGTGCAAGTATTATAAGGCTCCAAAGGACACTACTACAAAATGATTTTTTTTATAATATTAATTCACATCCAAATCCGTGTACATAGATGAGAAATCCCTTGATGATCCTAGGGTACACCAATCTTTGGACACTTCTCCACAACAAAAAATACTCCCTATTCCAAACTCTATTGAAAAATATCCCTTATTACTCATAATGACGAATGAAATTTATTCCCCTCTCTAAGTCTCCTTTTTACTCATAATTGTTAGATCAAAGACCAACTTGCCACTATAATCATTGACAATTGTAACCAAAATAATCGTATTTTCCATCACTCCTCACCCCTCTCCTTATCATTGGGTCTTTGTACAATAGGACGGAACTCATCTTCTCATTAATAAACATTGTGGAGTCACCCTTCTCACAGGGATTTTTAAAGAGAATGTTGATGTCATGTATCTCTCATTGATTACTCTAGTTTACTCTTGAACATATCATATGAACAACAATGAAATGCTTTATAAGATGTCCATTGAAATACCTATCAACTCTTTAAAGATAACAAAACCTATGAACTCATCTTTATTGCAATACCCTTTCCATATAATGATGTGACCAAGACATCCTACATAAATATATTTCTCTCTTAGTTGTAACTCACATCCAACCATTTCATATGGTTTCACTTTCTCTCTTCCACACATTCCAAATGATACCATCTCATCCTTCTACCAAATCAAAAACAATGAAATTCTTTATAAGATGCTCATTGCAATACTTATCAACTCTATAAAGATGACAAAAAATATGAACTCACCTCTTGCAATACCTCTTACTTATAATGTTAAGACCCAACAAAACATAATACATAAATACCTTTCTCTCTCACTTTTACATCACATCAATCCATCTCATCTCATATGGTTGCACTATCCCTCTTCCAAACTCTCTAAATAATGCATTCTCATCCTTTTACCTCGACGCACTCTGACTCTGCTATTCTCATTCTAAATCCCAAACCTCCCCAATGAGTTTTAACTCAATATTTATTTTTTCTACCACACACGAATTAACAAAATACATATATGATCTATTATACCTAGCTCCATAATTGCTTGCCCTTGTCCTCTCGTTGGCTACAACAATGAGGTATCCCATTGTTCTTATATGCCTTCTCTTTTCCCTATCTTTCCATTAGTTGTCAACATCAACATTTGCTAACATTAAAAAGGTCCCATGTCTTAACACACTTTTATCAAGTTGAATGAAGCATTGTTCCTATTGGGAGTTTTTTTGGGCTATCTTAGACTTCCCATTATCAACTCTAGCCACTTTATACCTGGTAGCACCCAATATTAGCTAGTTCTCCCCTTGTCTTCTTCCTCTCTTAGTGTTCCATGCTCTCCTACTTCCTCTTCCTCTTTTCCTAGTCCTTCAAATTCTTGGGGAAAGTATTGCCTCTGCTCCTTAACTCTTCTTCCTTACACCCCTTTTTCTCCATTTTTATTTGGTCATAATATCGATGGGTCCCTTCTAGGTCATTGTCTCAAGAGAGACCCTAATTAAGATAACCTCTTCCTAGTTAGTATCAACTATCACTTCTTTGGTCACTTTTCTAAGATGTCCCCCTTAATGGTCACATTCCATAGCTTGAAACTATGGAGCCCCTCCCAATGGTGACATCATATCTTCCTTTGATCCTCTCTCCTCCACTGGTATACCATTGGTATTTTTCACCTCTATGCTTGCATTGAACTTAGGTTGATGCATGTCACCTCCTACACTTGCATAAAATACCCCATTGATGTATGCCACCTCTCATTCTTGCACTAAATCTAGGCTATCATGTGTTGTTTTTGTTCTTTTGATGACTCTATATTACTAGTTTATGATGCCTATTATGCTCACACTCTCCAAATTATCGTATGTCACATGTGACTCATGCTATGTTCTTGACTAGTGTATGGCACCTTAATGACTACACTTATCCTAGAACAATGTATGTCATTTGTTACGCTCACTTTAACTCCAAGTTGCCATATGTAACATTTATTCTTGTGATAACCCTATATTAGAGTGTGTTTCCTCTCTCGTACATGTTCACTCTTAGTCAGTTTATGTCAACTCATGCCTTTTTCCAATGTCATGCCAGTGTCATCAACTTCTTTCTCTTGCCTTTGTTAGAACTACCCTAACACCGCAACCTCCCATATTTACCATTTCATCTATCCTCCATCCCTTCCATAAGAGATCGTGTTGCTAATCCTACCTCACTTGTGGTAAGATGCCAACCTCTGTGATTTAGTTCTAGCTAAACATGTTCCTACACCATCCTACCTCACGTATAAGTAAGTGAAAGTATCTCCTTGTCACTCTTAATCTTATCAATGATTTTATAGTTGAGATATTATTATTATTGTTGGACTCACTCATGGTTTACTTACATGTTCTAGTTATTGTTCCATTAATATAGTAGTTAGAAATTTCTCATCTCTAATCTCCTAATTTATCCATTGCATCATTTACATGATAGTTAGGATTATTTCTTTTTATTTCATTATTTACATTTCATAGTCTAGTTTCTATCATTCTTATGAAGTGATTAAATTCGTGTGTTCCCCCATGTCAAAATTATGTGTTTAACATGCAATGTTTGTCTACCAATATTTGTTTCTCATTTGCCTTCTACTTTCCTAACATTACACTAATCCGCATGGCACACCTTGTAGTTTTACCTTACACTAATTCTCAAGGAATAGGGGTCTTCACATGTGCCATGGGATATATAGGCCTAGTTGATGGAGGATTGCCTCACAACAACAATGTATTGGCCTACATTGCAAAGACCCTCATATTACCCCTATATAATTTTTTGCATTGCTCATTCTTTGCATCTTACTATTTTTCACATCTTATGGATAGAAGTTCCTATAAGGCGAGGTAAAATGTATAGAATCACCTTTGTTCATAAATTATCTAGCATTGATTCTTTGGTTACTAATGCCCTTCAATCCTCCCTAGCTCATTCTAAATCCCTCTAGGATCACCATCAAGGCTTTTTCTAGTTTCAAATTGGTGATTGACTTTGGTTGTATATGGACAAACAATGTTTAAGGGGTAGCATCATAAAAAACTCAAGCCTATTTGCTATTGTCTTTATATTGTTATTCAATATATTAATGAAAATGGTTGTCATTAGTATTTCCCTTCCTTGATAGACATCCATAATATCATTTATTTCAATCATCTCAAGCTATATGAGCCATCTATTCTGGAAGAGGAAGTTCAAGTCTGTCACTTAGCAGATAATATCTATACACTAGTGGACCTGCACACCTGCTACACTTGTCATCAATGAATTATTTCCTATCTTTTTGAATGCCAAGGTCACCATCCCACTCAGGACAAATCACTATCCTAAGTTGTTTTTAAAAAGAACTTCTTGCATCTTGTTGACAAAGTAGAGACATTGTAATTCCCTGCTGCAAAATACCTTGATGTAATTTTGTCACTAATTACTTGTAATGCAAATCTAATTTGGCAGCCAATGTAATTTTGTCTTTCAAATCTGATCGGTACATGCTAATGGTTGTAGCATGCATTTCATGCACTCTTCTAGTAAGTGCATCAGCCACTTTGATCTCTTTTCCCTTGATATGATTTATATCAAAGTCATACTCACTTAAAAATTTTAACCATATGCTTTGCCTAGCATTTAGAGTTGGTTGATCAAATAAATATTTCATACCATTATGGTCTATTCTTAGCTCAAACCTTTTCCCCATGAGGTAGTGTCTCCATTTCTTCAAGGCATGCACTATGGATGCCAACTCCAAATCATGAGTGGCATAGTTTCTTTCATGCTCCTTCAACTTCTTTGATTTATAACATATAACAAACCCATTTTGACTGAGGACTCCACCAAGTCCCTCTTTACATGCACCTGTGCAAACAATGAAGCTTTCATTTGGGTCTGCAATCCTTAGTATTGGAGCACTTGTTAGTAATTGTTTCAAGTGTTCAAAACTCTTTTCACATTCCAATGTCCACTGAAACTTCACACTGTTTCTTTGCAAGGAAGTGATTGGATGTTCAATCTTTAAAAATCCTTCAATAAATCTTCTATAGTAGCCTGCAAGGCCCATGAATGATATGACCTCTGTGACATTCTTTGGCACTGACCATTCTCTAATGGCTTCTATCTTCTCAGGATCCACTGCTATCCCATCCTTTGAAATGATATGTCCCAAATAATGAATTTACTTTTGATAAAATGAACACTTGCTCAATTTTGCATACAAGTGATGCTCCCTTAATACTTGCAAAACCATCCTCAAATGATGTTCATTCTCTTCCCCTGACTTAGAATATATAAGAATGTCATCCAAAAATACAATAATAAACTTGTCTAAATATTCTCAGAAAACACCATTCATTAAGCACATGAAAACAGTTGGTGCATATGACAACCCAAATGGCACCACTGTGAACTCATAATGACCATACCTTGTCCTGAAGGTGGTCTTGTTGATGTCTTCCTCTTTAATCCTTACCTGATGGTATCCTGACCTGAGATCTATCTTTGAAAATATGTTTGCATCCTTCAATTGATCAAAAAGATCATCGATCCTTGGCAGAGGATACTTGTTCTTAATAGTCACTTTATTCAACTATCTGAAATCAATGCAAAGTCTTAATGCTCCATCCTTTTTCTTTACAAACAAGACTGGGGCACCCCAAGATGACACACTTGGGCGTATATACCCCTTTTTCAAAAGTTCTTCAAGCTTCATTTGCAACTCCTTCAAATCTGGTGTACTCATTCTATAAGGATACTTTGACACTTGAGCTACTCCAAGCATTAGATTTATAGAGAAATCAATGTCTCTCTTTGGAGGTAGTCCTGGTACCTCCTTGAACACATCTTCAAATTCTTCCAAGACTGCATGATCTTCCAAATTTTGCACCTTATCTCTAGGTGTCTCTTCAATATGCGCTACAAATATTTGACACCCTCTCCTGTAACATTTCTTCAGCTGCAATGCTAAAATCTATCTGATGGTTACCTCCCTGGGAATTCCCTACACTTTCCTTTGGTTCCCTTGCTCATCCAAGCAAGTAAATTCTTTGTTATGACAGTCTAAGAGAGCATGATGTTTTTCCAACCAATCCATCCCAATTAGACAGACATAGGAACCAAAAAGCAAGATGTTCAAATCTACCTTGGTGTTCAACCCATTCATGTCCATAAGACATGACTTAACCATCTCATTAACTTTTCTTTTGGCTCCTATAGCCAGTTGCACCAACCAAGATTTTCCATGTTTGCTTCTTGGAAAATGCAAATGTTCCACCATCTTAGGATATATATAACTATGACTACATCCTGAATCAATTAAAATAGCAATGGTCCAGTTGTTGATCATACCTTCCACTTCAATCATATGTGACTGATACGTTGCTTGCTAGTTGTCTAGGGCTACATAGATCCTTTTAGTGTTGAACCCTGGCTCTGCCCTTGTGCCAACAAGGGCCCAGTATAGGGAGAAATTGCAAATAGACCTCAAGCACAAGCGCCCTCCCATGGTTCTTGAGAAAGAGTGGAAGCGACTAATAGAGGATGCAAAGGAGAACTTGTTTAAAAAACAAGGAAGACATCCACGAGCTGGTCAAGCAAGGTACAACACATGTCATATTATCAGTTAAATATGATCATTTATGTTTTTCTTTCCTTTTTTAAGTAACAATTCTAATATCTAATTTTTTTCAAAAATTCCATATGTAGGCTACCAGACACCTCCAAAGCAACCAAGGCCAAAGTGGAAAAACGCGGCTAGCATAAACTAGGCTAGGGTGGCTACAGAAATCTAAAATCCCGAATAGTAAGATTTAAATGATTAATTGTGGTTAATATTTATTTAACAGTAGCGAACAAATATATGTTTTTGTTATTGGTATTTTTAATGGTGTTATTCATTGCAGTTAAATATGTTCGACACTGCTGCCACCAAGGAGGACCTAAAGCTTGGTTACAAGAATGGTTTTAAAAGTTTGATTGAATATAGAAAAATCTTGGTCCAGACTCCTATCTCCCCAGCCACACAGGTAAATCAAATGAATAAGGAAACCTCAGTAGCATGCTTGTAAAATCTATTCATCTTTTATTATATCACCCTTAACTAAGTATTTATGTTTGTTTTCAAGCAATAGTGCTACCGCAGTAGTGAATCCAACGGTATTCAGCAAACATCACGTTATACAAGGGTGCACATGTCCACTGATAGTGTAGAGCAGAGTACCCATTCCAGTATGTATGCTTCAGAATTAGAAATATTTAATGTGATTTTAGATATTTATTTCCTGACTTATACTTATATATTATTTTCTCAAAATTGAAGAGCATGTAGCTCAGGAGGGTGAAATGTGAGAGCAACCAAGTGGACAAGAAATTAACGCACCAATTTTCGCAGCTACAGAGACAGGTAAAGAGAAATAGTGTAATGTTAATCAAAATAATGAATTAGTTATTTCAATTATATTTCAACATATCAATATGATCATTTTTGTTGTTGCAGTTCACGACCCTGAATAGATGTCAGCTAACCCTTCTCAGCGACGTACCAGAAGTATGGTACATGAGCGCACACAAACAATAGAAGGACATGGCACACGAAATACAATTTCCTTGGATGATTATGATACCCCAATTGTCAATTTTATGAATGTAAAAAAACATAAATCAAAGAAAAATTAGATGTATAAATTCATGACTTGTATTTGGATGTATATCGATGTTTATATGTTCATATGTTTTGATGACTATCCTAGTTATGCATGAATGTCTATATGTTTGTTATATAAAGAAAAT
>JASDQU010714770.1:14643-26993 GCA_032191745.1 Picea mariana
GATAAGGAAATGTTGCAGAGAGGAAGCACTAGTAGGGGTGATCACAGTAGTAGCATAGTGCGCAAAGGGGATGATGTCCAGTTGGGAGTCATACCTACTAAACCAATTCATGCTTAATTGTCACGATGCGCAGGAAAATGGAACTGAGTTCCATTACTCCTGGTTAATAATATTGATAGCTTTCATAGGGTGGTAGGACCCTAAGTTATTAGCATTTCTTGACAAGGTAGGGAAGTTCTATGCATCCAGGTACGAGTCTCTCTGGAAAGCGAAAGATAACAAGATGTAGCAGGAAAACAATACTGTGTTTGTCATGTTGTTAGAAGAAATCCAGCAGTGCACAACAAATGTGTGGTGCATACCGATGGAGGTGGTGTAGGAGATAGAGGGGATAGTTAAATTCAAGGCATCCCGGCATCACATATGGATCCAATTCGTGAGGGATCCAAAAAATTCATGGTTGAAGACGCAATATTGCATCATGAGGGAGAAAGTAGACTGGATTATCAAAGACTATCTCGCGCAGTGGCAGTCACCTGCAGCAAAACCAACTATGAGGACAGGCACGAAAATCCTCCAAGCCTAAGGAAAAGGTCCACGCATGCTCATCAATGAGAACAGGTATCTCGACGGATAACACTCGAATAGCTACAGCATGAACCCTACCAAGTGGGAGAAACACGGTACCAAAAAGGTCGAGGAGAACACCCACAGCAGCAAGAACAGGAATTCAGGTGTAGACAAGGCCAAAGGAGACCATATAGGCTCAAGAGGAAGGAAGCCAAGAAACAATGATAGAGTCACAACTCTCACAAATGGCAAGGAAGCACGCACAAGAAGAGGAAGTAAGAAACAGAGGACCATAACATCACCCTCACATGGGATGATGCAGAGCTCGTTGTGGATAAGGTCCAAGACAGGAGCAAGGAAGTGGTCAGAATGAAAGAGGCACAGAGGGAGAAGATTATAAATAAGTTTCTAGAGGTTCACGAAAACATCCATCATCTACAGAATCGAGCCGATTCACATGCCACTATGTGACCACATGAAGAGACAAAGAGGCCATCTGCGCAAAGAGAAGGCGAGGAGACCGTGCAAGGTGTTGTCCAGGGTAGGGAGACATTCACAATAATGCATCAAACGATCAAATTCGATTAGGAAATGGCACAAAAACCCATAGAAGAGGTGGAACAAGAGGAGTTAGTTATGGCACAAATCCCCACAAAGGCCTTATATGGGCTACAAGCCAGCATCATGCAGGAAGTACGTTGTAGGGCTCGTATAGATGCCACAAATCTAGAGGTGGGAAGAGGGGTCGCAGAGATGCTCCAGATCACATGTGACCAGTTGGTTGTCGAAAAGAAAGAGGAGAAATAACGCATAGAAATGATAGAGTAGGGATCGACAGCAACATTCAGCCTAATCCCCAAGAGTGCGCAAGCAACAGCGAGAAGCGTAGAGGAGAAGATCAACCTCATCGCACAGACAATTGACTAGTACTTGAAATATATCGAGGAGAAAAATGAGAAGCTCAATCCCATGACCCCACCTAAGGTCTGAGATTAGAGGAAAGAAGAAGTTGCACTCAAACTGGCAGAAATGGAGAAACAAGTCAACAGAGCAGGAGTATCGTTTGACAGAGAAGTGCAGCTTTGGACATCACTAGAGGAGGATGAGTAGGTCCAGTAGTGCGACCAAGATGAAGAAAGTATCAGTGTATCAATCTAGGACCTCAAGCAAAGGCAACTTCCAAGCAAGTTCCATAGCCAAATAGAGGTTGTCGAAGCAGTACACGGTGCCTAGGTGGCTCAGGATGAGCCACATGTTAGTATCGGGGTCCTATTGGGAGCTTGTTGAGTGCAGGACTAACATGGAGAAAAGGTTTATTTTTGGAGATAAGGCCAATTTTGGAGAAGAATAGCTGGCAGGAAAAACAGCACGTGCAAGGAAAGGCGCGCATGCAAAGGAGGAAAGTATGCAAGGTGCGCATGTAGGAAAACCTAACCACATTAGGGTTAGGGTTTTTGTAAGATATTATAATGGCTGATAAGCTAAAAATTAGTATAAATAAGTACCTAGGAGTTCTAGGTTGAGGGTCCTAATTTTTGGTCTATTCAGTTAAGAAATCTATTGTAAGATCTGAGACCATTTTTCATAATTTGTTGAGTTGTAGGAGAGTACAATAGCTAGATCTTGAGGGTTAGATTGCAGGCTAAGGATCCTGGTGCGATATAGTCATCCTCATAGAGGTTTGTGGAACCAGTTTTGTGACTGTATGATCAGGATTGTAGTGCACGTGACACCATCCATTACAGAACTCTAAATAAGAGAGCATAAGAAGCCAAATCTTTGTGGACGTAGCCCAGGAGGGGGTGAACCATGGTAACACCTATGTTATGTGTTGTGATTGATTGCAGTTTTACCTTCTGTAAGTATTTAGACTATGAATGGATAATTCTGTTAGATCTGTTATATGTTAGATCTATTACAATGCATGCATAGACTAACAGATGAATGAATACTAAGAATAATAGAAAGAACAACCAAATCAAGGCCTACGAAGATGAATTGCAATCCAAGATCCCCACTCTTTTCTATACTGCAAGCATCTGAGCGTTGCAGTCACCCATAGGACTATCTCGGGTGAGACTGCATAGTACATTCTTTGTGTTAGGTTTCCTTCTAGTTTACCAGGAGGACCGATAGTTTTAGAGGGTTTTGTTGGAAACCTATTCAAATCTGAAGTTGGGTTAGCCCAATAGTAGGAAGAGAGAGTGATAACCAAAAAATCAAAATATGAAGAAGATATTGAAGAAATACAAGAGAATGAGCCACAAACTGATGAAGAGAGGGATGAGGAAGAAACACCCTTACCAAAAGCACCATAAAAAAGAGTTCAAAAGAATCACCCTGAAAATCAAATTATAGGGGATAAAGAAGCAGAAGTAGAAACAAGAAGGAAACTTATATTTGATTCTAAATAGGAAATGGTTTCAATAATAGAACCCAAAAAAAGTGCAGAAACTAGCAAGAGTGAATTCTGGATAAAATCAATAAACGAGGAACTTGATCTAATTGAGAAAAATCATACATGGGAACGTGTCCCTTGACCAAAACACAAGAATGTGGTAGGAACCAAGTGGATATTCAAAAACAAACTCAATGAAAATGGACATATCATAAAGAAAAAAATCCATATTAGTATGCAAAGGATATTCCCAAGTGGAAGGTATTGACTTGGAAGAAACTTTTTCCCCAGTAGCAAGACTAGAGGTCATCAAAATGTTCCTGTCATTTGCATGCTTCAGAAACTTCAAAATTTATCAATTGGATGTCAAGTCAGCATTCCTAAACAGAACATTAAAAGAAGTAGTATACATTGAGCAACCAAAAGGATTGATATTAATAGAAAATCAGGACTATGTGTGCAAACTAAAGAAGGCTTTGTATGGTCTTAAAAATCCCCAAGAGCATGTTTCTCAAGACTTGATCAATATCTGCAAAAATAAGGATATAAGAGAGGGACTACTGACAACAACCTATATATCAAAATTGAGGATCAAGATATGATTTATGTGGTGGTATATGTAGATGATATCATATTTCAAAGTAATCTTACTATACTAAGCAAAAAGTTTTCTACAAAAATGCAAAAAGAGTTTGAAATGTCTATGCTAGGAGAACTGATTTTCTTCCTAGGTTTACAAGTCACTCAAACAGATAAAGGAATATTCATTTCCCAATTCAAATATATCAAATAAATGCTAAAGAATTCCAAATGGAAGACAGTAAACCCATGTGCACTCCCATGGTCACAAGATGAAAACTAAACCTAGATGATTATTCACCGAGAGTAGATCAAACCATGTACATATGAATGGTTGGTGTCCTGTTATATGCAATAGCAACAAGACTAGATATCTTTCAGGTTGTAGGAGTAGTAGGTATATTTCAATATTCACCTAAAGAAACTCACATGAAGGCAGTAAAAAGGATATTTATATATCTTAAAGGAACCCTGGAATTTGGTTTATGGTTTCCAAAAACAAAATATTTTACATTGACTGCATATACTGATGCAAATTGGGTTGGTAGTGTAGATGACAATAAAAGTACTAGTGAAGGAGAATTCTACCTGGGAAAATGTTTGGTATCATGGTTAAGTAAAAATAAAACATCTATATCACTATCTACAATAGAAGTCGAGTACATTTTTGTTGCATCTTGTTGAACACAAGTAATCTGGATGAAACAGACCCTAGAATATGTACAAGTGAAATATTATCATCCAATCACTATTAACTGTGAAAACACCAGTGCCATAAATATCTCTAAGAAAATTGTTATGCATTCCAAAACCAAGCATATCCCAATTAAATACCATTTTCTGAGAGATAAGTTTTCTCAAAAGGTAATCAAAGTGGAAAATATTGATACTAAAGAGAAAATTGCAGACATATTCACAAACCTCTACCAAGAAGTACCTTTGAAAATATTAGATATAAATTGGGAGTAATTCCCATATCTCATTAAAAACTACAAAATCATAAAAAAGGGGCACATGGACATGGACATGGGGAGCATCACCTCAGGGGGAGCAAAGAAAGATCCCTTCTGTCATTGCTATCAAAGGGGGAGGATTAACAGTAAACCCTAGTTAAAATAAGGGGTTCTTACTATGTTTCCATCAATTCCAAAGGGGGAGATTTTTGGAAGATTGGTTGTAATTGATGTCAACTACAGCAAATAGAGCACAAGTCAAAAATCTTAGAAGGGAGGAGTGCTACAAAGGAAGCTCTGTCAGGATCTAAATTCCAATAGAACCAATGAAAGTTTTCATTTATAAATAGTGAAGAGATCCTCATTATAGTCAGTATTATTACTGTCGTTAGATCCATATAGGGAGCAATATCAACCATTAGATCAAGGTAGAGACAGAAGATGAGAAAGATAAGTCAGGACAGTCATATCGAGAGATATTAAAACCATCAAATATAGATTCGGGTATAACCAGAGCCGTCAGATCGAACTGATCGATCGTTAGTCATTGATTGAAGCCAAGTAGGAGATAGAAATATTTCGAACTACGGAACTTCACCACTTCAGTGATTATTGGAGACAAGGCAGAGGGATGAAATTATGAAGCCGCAAAAGATCTGAAATCCCACCAACCATCAAATCAAAGAAGAAATTTGGGTGAATTCTCGACCGTCTGATTGAGTATAGTAGAAGGATGGGGTAATCCAAAAATTTGATATTCCCAGAGTTCCAAAGCCCGAAAATCTCACCAACCTTCATATCAAGGAAGAAATTTGGTTGAATTCTCGACCATCCAATCGAGTATAGTGGAAGGACAAAGTAAGCTACAAATTCTCGGAGTGTCGAAGCCTTGAAATCCTGCCAACCATCGGATCAAGGAGGAACTTCGGGTGAATTCTCGACCGTTCGATTGAGTATAGTGGAAGGACAAGGTAAGCCAAAAATTCCTAGAGTCCCGTAGTACCGAAGTTCTGAAATAAACAAAGATCGTCCATCCCAACACTTGATTAAGTCATAACTGTTGGATTAAGCCAATGGAAGGATAGCGTAAGGGGGAGTTGTCAACCAACAGTAAGCAATCAACATTTATTTATGACCACTTCGGTAGGTCAAAATCCAGGAGAGTTGGATGATATTAAAGGGATAATATCTAGAAGGATGAAGTTAGGAGGACTTGGTTCTAGCCCCCGGTCACAGGTTATGATCACATGGGCGATGAAGAGCCACCATGTAAGGAACTTGGAGATTAAGCACCATTTCTATCATGTGGTCACATTATCGGGTTACATGGACTAAGCACATGAAGAATAGGTGCTTAAGGGGATAAGCACCAAGGACATAGCTCTCGGTCATAGCTATCGATCATGTGGATCTGTGACTAAATCTATAATGTTGAAGTGGATGTTTCATTTGGCAAGTTTAGAAGGTGATCGCAATAATAAATCTGAGTAATTTTCCTTCAAATAACCGCCTATACCGTCCACCTCGCACATTTTCTAGGCAAACAGCTTCCAAGTTAGCTAATTGGGCATGATCTGCAAAAAACCCATGTCATAGAATTTTAAAATTTGTTTTCATCGCTCGAGAATATTTGTACGAAAATCACTGTCTAATTTGGTGTAAGCAAAAGGTTACCATTTGTGTTAATTAAATGAAGAGGTGAAATGGTTCATTATTAAAAGGACACAATGGTTCAATTTTATAACTATTGGAATACTATACAACCAGAAAGGTATGGTGAAAGAAAAGTTTCTATGAGGTCTACATATTAAGATCAAAAGCATGTGAAAATTCCAAGGAAGAAAGACGAAGATACTTATGAAGTGAGGATGGAAGGGAGGAGCAAGGAAGGATTAGTATCCTTTGCTAATTAAATTTTAAAACATGGATTTGGTGCTTCCTAGGGTTGGAGACCTAAAACAAGGGAGTTGGTGCTTCCTAGGGTTGGTTCCCTAATGCAAGGGAGTTGGTGCTTCCTAGGGTTGGTGCCCTAAAATAAGGGGATTGTTGTCTCCTAGAGTTGGTTCTCTAAATCAATATTTATATAAAACCTATAATCCATAATTTAATTGTATACTTATTAATTTTAGTTACTGAAGTTTCTTGTTGATCAATCAAGTTAATAAATAATTATTTTAAAAAATTGATAAAAGTTATTAACACTGATTCACCCCCCCCCCCNTTCCAAAAACCCTCCTAAGGGAAGTCTTGAAAGACCCCATAAACTTCCAGTAACCAATAAAAGAAAAAGGCAGATAAATCAGGAAGGAACAAATGAGAACAAACATGAAGATGAAATCATTGTTGAAGACATGGACCTAGATGTTAAGATTGAAGACATAGAATTCCTTGATGAAGAACAAATGGTGCAAGAAAGAAGACAAGTTGTAGCAGAACTTGCGACACGGGAAGCAATATTTTTTGAATAAGAATCCATAACTCTGCATAATTCTATGTTTGATAAATATTCAAAGAAATTAGTTTTGGAGAAAAGTCATTCAAAAAAAAAAGGTTCAAGGAAATTCGAGCTTGTAACTTGACCTAAATGGAGTTCCACCATCAAAAAATGTATGAATTCATGAAGTCACATGTGAAGCCCTTAAAGTTTCAGTTGATGAAATGGAGAATGAAAACGCCAATTTAAAAGAAAGAGTTAAAGAATTGGAGAATGCTCTAATGCCACCTCCCATATTTTCCAGCCCAAATGTTGCGATTCAACCCTAGAGAAGTTTTAATAGAACACCAAAATCTAGTTCAAGATTGAGAGGGACATCAAGCTTGCTTGTTGCAGACAGAAGATAAGTTGGGGAAATATTAAGAAAATAATGTTTGTATTCCTTGATACTTGGGAACTGGAAAACAATTTTATTTCTTTAAGATAAAGGATGATGAACCTAAGACAATATCTACAGGTAGACCTAGAAAATGACAAGGAGTTTTATAAAGGAGTTGTTACCACTTTTGTTATGAAAGTATAGAATATGAGTGAATTAAAAAGAAAAGAAGAAGACTTTCCCTCCCAGTCTGCATTAAACAACTAAAGGCATGATGCATTAAAAGAATTAAATGTTTAAAAGCAATATTAGTTGATCTTGACACTTTAAGTGTCAAAAAGGTAGAATCATATCAAAAATTAGTTGAGTTGGATATAGATAGAAAAACCTGAGAAGTCGATGACCCAAAGATAATTTTAAATTATATATTTATGACTAAGGAATAGTTTGAAAAGAAACTAGAATCATTGAAATCTACATCAGTCAAGAGATTCAATAGTTTAACAGATTATTCAGAGTTTGAAGTAGAAAGTTGGTTAGTCAACTATGTAAACAAGAAATAAGACAGACACACTACATCAAATTTCAATTGACTACTGAGTGATAGAGGATTAATTATTTGACATAAGAGTAAGGAAAGAGGAAATTGTCGCACGAATTAGGGATTACATTGAAAATTGGTTAAAGCAATATTTAATCAAAATAATGGAAACAGATCAAGAAATAGCAGTTACAGATAGTCAAAGAATCCCAACAAAGGAGAATACAAAAGGCACCTCGACAGGTAGATAGAGTGAGAGAGAAATCCATCATAGTTCATCCTTGTTCCACTTTTATTTTATGCTCCATGGGAGCCCCATCCCGGTTCATTTGGACGAATGTTATTTTTATTTTTTTAATAGACTATTAAAGACTATTATTGTTTGAACTCCCAAGAGAACTATTTTGGGTTGTTCAATTATTTTGGGGTGTTAAATTACTTCTTGAACTCTAATTTATTGAGCATGGGATGTTTGAAGTGCACCTATCATATTCTCTCCTATTTTGAATGAAATACTCTTTTAAATTTCTCTCAATTGTGGACTTTTGTCTTTCCTTCTTATGAATGTGATCAAAATTATATACTGTGATGGATGTGAGAATTATATTATTTTTCATATAATGGTTATTTATTTATGTACAATATTCTACATATTGTGTATTTTAGTCTTCGAATATTCCTGGTCCTCTTCTAAGGAATTCTCTTTGTGAATATAGTATCTTTCAATTAGTACTATTTTATATTTTGTTGAGCGATAAAGATTGAGGTTTCTTTTAAGTATCCCCTCTTTTAATATTTCTAGCAACAAGATAAATCTTTCACCCAAAGAGGAGTACCACCTCTAGAAAAATGCAGGGGTATTAATATCCTCGTGAGTTTGTTTTTTGGATCTTTACCAATCCAAACATCAACAAGCGAATATCAGCAGTGAATTATTTTAAATCCTTTTCCACCTTCTCACCGGCTTGTTGGAAATTATCGAGAGTAGCATAATCAACCTTTCTCTCTCGTTATGATATGTGGGGTAGTTGTGACGAGGTATCTAGGTTTTTAGTGATCCAATGTAGCATATAATTGAGACCTTCTCTAATGGCAGCAAACTCC
The DNA here is from genome assembly GCA_032191745.1 of Picea mariana. NCBI lineage: Eukaryota > Viridiplantae > Streptophyta > Pinopsida > Pinales > Pinaceae > Picea > Picea mariana. The sequence continues at coordinate 23,602 of JASDQU010714770.1, forward strand.
ACATTCTTGGATTATGCTCTTCTATGTTGGGCCATAATTTGTGTTTCTAGTTGTTGGAAAACTAGCATATTTGCGTACATATCTGTAGCCATTTCATGAAGCTTCATTCTAACTTTGTTAGTGCATAGTATAAACTCTTTGATGCTTTCCTTATCCCTTTCATAGTACCTAACTTCTTCCTCTAGATCCATGTTCATGTCATCCTTTTCTTGGTTCTCATGCACCAAGTCCTTAAGGTTCTACTTAGACACCAATGTGAAGGAGACACCAGCTGATGCAATCAAAAGTGGATCCTTTCTGACATTCTCAGTCATGGTGGTTTTAGTAACCACTAGTAGTGGAGCCTTTCCATTCACAAGGAGATTCCTGCTCTATCGAACCTAAAAGTGTTCAGATTGGAAACCTTGTGAACCTTGGAGGGTGTGAACAATCCCAGTCCAATTTCACCCAATGGAAAGTGTCCACCCATGAGTGGGGATCCAATCGATGACCCCAGAATGTCTATGTCCATGAGTGATGCATCATTGTTTATTGTCTCTTCAACTTCTTTTATTTGTTCTTATGTTGCTACCTTTCATGTTTCTTCTTTGGTTTCCTTTCCCTGCACGACTGTTTTCGCTGCTACCTCGGCTTCTACTGTTTCTTTTTTTATCACTTCAATTTATGTTCTTTCTTTCACTTCAGATACTGCTTATTTTTCTCTTCACTTCCGCTCATCTTCTTCCTCCTATTTATCTCTTACTTTCTCCTCTTTTTTTTCTTTTTGCAGCTATCTTGGTTTTTGCCTCTTCTTCGACCTATTTCATTTTTCGGTGTTCATCTTCCTCTTCTTTCCTCTTCTTGTTTTCCTCTAACTCGATAGCTTCTAGTGCTTTCCTCTTTCTCCCTTCCTCTATTGTTGTTGTTGTTGATTCGAGGGTTGTTGTCAACATTTTTGCTTCTGTTGTTGTTTCCATTACCACTTATTCTTTGACCTTCTTCTAGGATTCATGAGCTCATTTGTTGGGTTCTTTTTGTCACAGGAGTGAGAAAAAAGGAGTCTCTTAACTATCTAGTTAGGCTATCCAAAACTCACAATAGAGAGTTAGTTGGTTATTGGCTTAACTAACATAAAGAAACAAGAGATAAATAACAAGGAAATAAATCTAAACTAAGCAAATAATAACTTGAAATGAATGCACAAAGAAACAAAAGAGAGATATACCAAGTAAATTGATCTTTGAATTGATACTCCTTGGAGAAACATGGGAACTTATGAGTCCCCTCTTCCTCCTTGGGAAGGCTCTTGAGTCCCCAAGTACAAATTCTTATTTCTACTATCAATGGATAACAAAGGAAAATGGTAAAGAAAAGAGTGATGAACTACTCAAGAGAACAGAGCTCTAACACTTGCTATGAATGCTCAAATCTTTCCAAGAGGAAGGTGGCTTCCAAAAGCTAAAAATGAAAAGCATAACAATACTCAAATGCTTCTCCTTTTTTGCATACAATGGCCCTTTGTTTACAAGAGGATGGAAAGACTTTTCTTAACTGGTTCTAAGTGTGAATGGGAATCCCTTGGAGGTACTTCCCATCTCTTTCAGTGATCCCAAGGAAACATTTGAGGGTGATTTTGGTATGGGGGAGGTTCCCTTCATCCCCAAAATGGTTGAGGCCCGAACAAATTCATTAATGCATCATTTTAGTGTCCACATGGGTCTTTCGACTATTATACGCACATTGTGTGTTTTGTACATTATGTTAGCCTGCACAGATGTGTGTGCATGGCTTTTATTGAATGTACAGGGATTTCCATAACCACTTTTGTATATTTTTTTTATTTTCTTGCCAAACTGGATGTAATCCTTCCATTGATATTGGTAGTATGTTGTGTTTGTGTTACCCGTTTCTTCATTCATTGTCTGCAATTGTAGTGAGACATTTTCTAGTGATAACAGATGCCCCCTGATGTGTGAGGTTAGGATCATACATATAGCCGAAATACATTATAGTTTCTTTTGATGGTGATATTGAGTAGAAATTGAGAAAAGTTGTACATGAGAAGCATCAAGATTTATCCGTCATAAGGAGAGGGGGTGTCATATCAGTACATAGTAGGCTATGAAAAATGACAACAAAAAAATGTTTGTACAAACAAGGCAGGAATGACCCATGCTCGTATCATGAGATCATTGAAAGGTAAAAGTAACTAAACGTGTTGATGAAGTAGATATCTACAGAGCCCTCGAGGGAAAAAAAGACAACCGGTGACGATTCTGATGATTGAGGTGGCTCTAAACCGAGTAGTGAGGGACTCAAAGGCATTGATGGCCTAATCAAACTCAAAGGTATTTGGTTGCTACTGAAAACTGCAATGGTCGACAAGTAAGATCCACCGTGACATGAGATTGTGTTGGAGTTGAATGTCATGGGGATCAATGACATCAAAGAGCAATGAGGAATCTCTTTGTGTCATCCGAGGCCACTCATTATCAATGAAATGAGGGCCAAGATATTATCACTTTTCTGGAAATTTGTTGAGGTTGACATGAAAAGTAACGCAGCAATCAGAAATGAATGGATTCTATATACCATAGTGATCAACATGGTGGAAGAAACTGTAATGGTACTAGGAAAGGGGGTGATAATCACGAATGATGTATGGAATATACAGGATTCCAAGACTTACCTTGGTTGGGAGATGTTGATGGATGGTAGCCAATTGTAATGTACTATTTGGTGTCAGCGGGGCGACCAGACATGGGAAAACTATGTTGAAGGGGTGAAACTGCAAGGGGATGTAGCATAGGGAAAAATACAAAGTGATAGGGGACACAAAGTTCTAATGGTGGTCAACATTTTGGCTTGGATACAAATGTCTTGCAGAGGGTGGGAGAGTAATGAGATGCCCCAACCAAGGGTAATAGGGGTTGCGAGGTGCGAAGGAAAAAGTTTCCATCGGGTGTGATGGAAAAAATATACTATACTTGTTGAAATGTAAAATGTGATTTTTACAATTACCAAATGAAAAAATAATTGGGTTGAAAGTACAGGTACATAAACAGGGGCCCTGGTGGAATATGTCTTGGTCGATATAAGGTGCAACTAGAGAAGGGTGGAGGGTGGGGGGCCCATTGGTTATTTTATGTACTAGGTAAATGAATGGAGGATGATGTTGCAGATGAGAAAGTGATGGTGGATGGTATGGAAGGTTGATTAGAATGTGGAGGTGCATTAACTGTAACTGAGAATTAGAAGGTGGGAGTCCATTAGGAGGTGGGTATCATGATGAGGAGGAAGAAATATGACGTTCTTTCTCTGGGATGTAACACTACCAGGACTCCAAATCCTAATGGTTAGAATAGCATGAGTGTAAGTATGCCAAGGGGTAAATAAATGTTGGACAAATCATG
>JASDQU010714772.1:0-18268 GCA_032191745.1 Picea mariana
TTTAATTTATAAAACTGTAAGAAAAGTAAACAATTATTTAGTTTGTTTTAATAAATTTATTACAATACAAGTCTTAATATATTCTCCAGAGGTTTGGAATCTTACAACTCTCACCAACTGCTCTATAGTACGGGGACAAACAATTATTAAAAATATTAATAATTGTAATATTAATAGACGATAAGGTAATTTAATTCATTCTTAATCACGTGCAACTAGATCTCATTGATCCTTTCGTATCTGCTATTTGTATTACTTGAAATTTTCAATTGGTACTTTCGCCTATTCTGTATATACTTATTATGGGTGGATGCATCTTGTTCCAAGTATCGTGGCAGTCTGTGCTTAATGAACACGATTGGCACACTCTCCAACAAGCATTCATTTTACCACCTGTTCAATTTGTAATAACATGATAAAAGATTAAAATCTTCGAACCATGATTTTATGAAGATACTGCCCCTATCCCAAATCCATGATTCTGTCTTTCAAAAAATGTATGTAGCCTATAATGTTAAAAATAAATTTAAAAAACATTTAAGAAATATTTTATGACCAAATTACGGTTAATTTAATTGTAAGACATGTGCATAGAGATTGGCACACAAATATATTTTTACGCCGAAAGGTGTACACCTATTGATCATGGGCACATTTAATAGGTTTTTAGTGCTTAATCAGTTTTGTATGGACAAGGTTAAATATTGATGGAATATTCTTAGTAGTCCCAATAAATTAATGGTTGTGATTTCAACCACTAACTTCCTCACTATTATAAAGACATTAGTTTACATGTTTATTTTTTTATTTTTACTTAATCATATTTAAAATTTACTATGGTGGCTAGCTGAGTATGAGTGATTAGGGTTTCATTTTCTAGGCCAACCTAAACCTTTAGCCTTCACCAGCCACGTTCTGGACACACTACCTCCTTCCAATGAACTCCTTTCGACTCCTTCCTTTCACCTCTGGGCCGTTTCTCTTTCCCAACCCGTCCTTTCAGGTTTCAGCATTCACCAGCCACGAATTTGTGGTTGTGCTAGATATAATTTAGTCTACGAAATCGTAACACGTGTAAGAAGGAGTTGTGTAAGTCTTTCTTTAGCTCATGGTTAAAATAATTACAAGTCTTTAGCTCATGGTTATTGAAAATTCATTATGGACTTATTATTTGCGAAGGTTGGATAATAAGGTATTACATATGTCAAATGAATATTTGGAAGTAGTTTTCTTCCAAGGATTCCATGATTATTTAATTTGAAATTTCATATTCTTTTATATGATGGGTGGTTTTTGATAATATATAAAAAAAAATTGGGATGGTTGATGGTCTTTGGTATGACTATGCATGTAGTCTTGTTGCATTAAATGGAATATATTCCAAAACATATACATTATTAGTCTTTGTCAAAGTAGGACTACAACAATGAGTTTGCTATTGATTTGACATTAATTTTTATCGACTTAAAAAAAATTCGTGGGAAACCTAATGTTCTACATAAGAAATACATTTTTTTATTTTTTAATCTATAAAATAACTTATTCTTTTAAACTGTCATTGGTTGAAAAGTTTGAGGCGTTATTGTGACCTTCACGTCGTTCAAGAATTTAAATTAATTGCACAATCAATATTTCATACTTCGTCGTATGTCCTCCATCCACGTGTTTTCTTCTTCGCCGACTCCAAAGACTGCTTCACCCACTCCAAGGCCAACTGCGTATTTGATAAAGAAGAATGTGGTTTGGACAGGGTTGGAGGCGACACTTCCATCTGGGTGGATAAATCACATTTTTCAGTAGGAAAATTGATGATTTACAGCTACTTCGTTCATGAAGCACAATATCAAATCCATGGCCATGCCCTAGAGTTGGCCCGGTCCATTCCAAAAAGCTTCTAAAATGCGTCTTTGTATAAAGCAAACCCTGGTTTATATGTTTTCGGAGGCATTGATCCACCACACTGGGGTCTTCCGCCCAAGAGAAATATTGCTCCTATTATCATTTTCCTAAGGCTTTAGATGCCTATAAATTGTGTGATTCGGCATGAGTCTCTCAAATTTCTACAATTCAATCGTTCAGAAATAAAAGTGTGGGTCATCGCAACTCTGCCATGTTCGACTTTCAACGCAATTTTGAGAATCCTGGAAAGAACGCTTTCCAATCTAGCCTAAAGAAATTGGGTTTCTGGTGGTTTCTGCTTATAGATTTTGGGGAACTATTTTCATAGGTTGTGGATGCCATGCAAGGTCACCATGCAACGACTGTGATGTGTATAGCGGCGTTCCTGTCAACATGGATTACAAATGGGTACATCAATTTAGATTGTAATCGATTGAGAATTAAATCACTAGCATCCTCTTCAATGAGCATTTGTAGGACACATTACATCCATACAATCAACGAAATTGTTACGGATACTTGCGATATATCAATTACTGAAGAAGAATTCTTGGATTTCTAAACTTCTGAGAGCCTTGACTGCCCTGCACTCCTTATAACCGACCACATTTGCGGTGTGGAGTATGAGGGGTATTGTATCTTAGCTTACAGGTTGAATAATTGCCTCATGTGGTTGTTGGAGTTTAATGAGACCAAAATATGCACTGCCTTCGCCTTTGCTTATCAGAGAAGTGTGGTTTCCTTGTTCAACAACCTTTCCATTCTCAATCACTTCTATATAGTCAACATTCTAAATTGTGCTCAAACGATGAGCTACAACGATGCTCGTTCTTCCCACCATCATTCCATCTAGTGCTTCTTGAACTACTTTCTCCGAATTACTATCCAATGCACTCATTGCCTCGTCCAGCAACAAGATGCTTGAATTCTTTATAATTTCCATTTCTATCGCTATTCTTTGTTGTTGCCCTCCAGACAACTGCGTTCCTCTGTTCCTCGTGTAGGTTTCATATCCATCCTTCATGCCACTAAAATATTAACAATGCATGGAATTTAATAGTGAGTATGTTAGGGGTTTTATTTTGCAATGGTTGGAAAACAAATTTTATAGTTGTTAGGGGATTTTATTTAGTCTACTTACAAAATGAATTCATGGGCATTGACAACCTTTGCAACCTCTACTATCTTAGTTTTTGTTGCGTTCTATTTACCATACGCAATGGTGTCTTTGATACTGCCTACAAATAGAGTTGGCTCCTGCCCTACAAGGGCTATGTGTTGTCTCATAGACCTCAAATTAAATCTCCTGATGTCTTGCCCATCAATGAGTAGAACCCCTTTCAGCGGATCATAGAATCTCACTATCAATCCAATTATGATGGACTTACCGCACCCTCTCCTTCCAACTAGTGCTATGCAATTTGGTAATATCTAGTATTACCAACTAGTGCCATTGTTAATACCTGCCAAAGCTTTGGCCGATATGTATATTTTTATCTGCACCTGTGAATTATGTTATAAAACCATGATTGTGAGTAACTTCTATGTTTATATATATATTTTTCTCATCCTTTGACACTTAACTATGTCTATCAGATCCATTCTCTATGATAAGACAAAAATGAATGCAATCAAATTTGAAAATTTTATAAAAAAATTAAAAATAGCGTCAAGTTTACAGAATGCAATTTGAATTTCAGTCCATTTTAAAAGGGTAACAATGCAAGATCCTTGTCTCCAAAGTGCACCTTGTTCAGTTGGATTTAATGCAACTTTCATGCAAACATATATTGGAGGCGTCTCATTTCCTCTAATTTGTAGCAAGAGGTTTATAAACCATGGAGTGTTGCTGGTGGGGTATGGTTAGAAAGGATTCACACTGTTGAGATTGGGGTTCATCATTTCAGCATCGGCACCATTTGTCAATTCTTTCCTATTTGAATGTTAACTTCCTCGCCAATCCTCATTTCATTTCCAAGCTTCTTCCTTAGCTAAGCCTTCATTTCTAGCACATCACCATCGACCTAAGATTTCTAGGAGTAAGTTAAATTCTTGTATTCACCTTATGTATGTGCAAATTTGATGATTACAGTTAATAATTACAATTCATATTTTCCAAAACAATCATAATGATCTTTGTCTAAACTCCCATTGAGCTTTTATAATGGCAATTGTCTTTAAGAGTGTTGAGAATGCCATTGTCTTTAAGAGATTTTACAATGGCAATTGTCTTTAATAGTGTTGAGAATGTCATTGTCTTTAAGAGTGTTGAGAATGAACCATTGTTATAGTTTGGCGCAGCTTCTAAAATATTGTTAATCATTGAAATCTCTGCAAGAACTCCATTTTCGTGGGTGTTCAAGTCTAGAAGCGCTTCCTAGCAGTCTTGAAAATCTTACATCATTCCAAAAACTTGAGTTGGGTAGATGTGAAAGTCTAAAAGTTGTTCCTCACAGTCTTGAGGAACTTTCATCATTAAGCTTATTGGGGTTATCCTTCTATGAAAGGATACAAGATGTCCCTTTTGGCTTACAAAAGTTAACATCCCTTATTGACCTTTCTCTACATGGTTCTTGGATAAGTAGTATTCCTAAAAGCATTGTTGGACTCAATCCACTTATCTCAGGTCTAAGTAGTTATTTTCCTTTGAAAAACCATTAATATTCTCATTTTCAAACTTTCAATTTTCATTTTCAAATTTCGATCTTACCTAGCAAGGACTAGGCTGCCATGTCTTATTTATTTAATCTTCTTTATTTATTTAAGAGAGAGAGGTTTAATACAACAATTTCTTTATGAGGGAATTTATAATGGAAAATATGCCATGAAAAGAACCAAAACTAATTTTTTTTAGAATAAGGCTTTTATTTATTTAACCTTCTTTATTTATTTAAGAGAGAAAGGTTTATTGGTTAGACATAAAATGAAAAATTAAAAAATTCAATTAAAAATGAAACTCTTTAGAACAAGGGTTGCATGGCAGCTTAGTCACAATAAGACTTGAAATATATTAACCAATTAGAGATGAGAAAAATAAATATTTTTACTATATCAAAAAATATATATTTATTTTCTTAAGTTAAACATTACATTTTACAAACAAATTTAAAATATAAAGCAAATTAATATCAAATCAATAGCAAACTCGTTGCTATAGTCTTGCTTTAGAAGAGACTAATAAAGCTTTTATTTAAACTCTTTAGAATAAAGCTTTTATTTATTTAACCTTCTTTATTTATTTAATAGAGGGAGACTTTTATTTAAACTCTTTAGAATAAGGCTTTTATTTATTTAACCTTCTTTATTTATTTAAGAGAGGGAGGTTTATTTGGTAAACATAAAATGAAAAATAAAAAAGTACAGCTAAAAATGAAACTCTCATCATCAATGGAGATAATAAATAAGATATACTCATCCAATTGGTTTATGTTATGATTAAATTTTATTTTACATTATTAAATTTTATTTTATTTAATGTAATTGTGATAATTAAATTTTTATTTATTTAAGAGAGGCAGGTTTATTGGTTAGACATAAAATGAAAAATAAAAGAGTACAACTAAAAATGAAACTCTCATGGTCAATGGAAATAATAAATAAGATATACTCATCCAACTGGTTTATGAAACTCTCCTGGTCAATGGAGATATAAATAAAATACAGCCTGAGTGGGTCTAATGGTTAAGAACATGTGTTTCCTCTTAAGAGGTCACAAGTTCAAATCCAGAAGGAGGTAGGGTATGTATACCTTCATAGACTTTACCAGTCGTAACCTTAAAAATAGATTATTATTATAATTAAGTTTTATTTTATTTAATGTAATAGTGGGAATTAAATTGTGACCTTAAAAATAGATTATTATTATAATTAAGTTTTATTTTATTTAATGTAATAGTGGGAATTAAATTTTGGGAGGTAACAAAAAAAATCCAATCCATAAAATTTGTATCATTGCTTCCCCTTTCATTTAAATTTATTGTTTTAGTTTATTATTAACACTTTCTTTGCTTTATGTTCAATGAACTAATTTGTATCATTGCTTCCCCAAGTAAACTATACCTTCCATTACTTGCTATTCTTATTACCATACATTCATATTATGTTTAATGAACTAATTTGTATCATTGCTTTCCCAAGTAAACTATACCTTCCATTACTTACTATTCTTATTACCATACATTCATATTATGCACAAAACTTGTATCATTACTTCCCCTTTCATTTAAATTTATTGTTTTAGTTTATTGTTAACACTTTCTTTGCTTTATGTTTAATGAACTAATTTGTATCATTGGTTCCCCAAGTCAACTATACCTTCCATTACTTGCTATTCTTATTACCATATATTCATATCATGCATGAATCTGTAATGATTATTTCAAGTAAACTATATCTTCCATTACTGCAATGGTTATTTCAAGTAAACTATATCTTCTATTACTTGCTATTCTTATTATCATACATGAATCTGCAATGGCTGTTTCAGACCATTTGAAGGTGCCAATTATCTTAATTGCATATAGAAAACAATAATTAAAAAGGGAGATTGGCACCTTCGAAAGATTGAAGGCAGTGCAGATTCAGGTTAATATATAGGATAGATTTACAATCTGAGATTGATACCTTATCAATTAAAAAACATTGTTTTGACCCATTTTAACCAATAAGATTGATACCTAATCAATTAAAAAAAAGTTTGTTTTGAACCAATTTTCTCATTTTAACTATTTTTCCTCCCTAGCCATATTAGTAGTTAGATGCTTCTTTAAACAAATTGAAATCAGATAATGAACACGTAAGATAGAAGTGTGAGAGAAGCGTTTCCCTAACTTTCACCAATTTTCATGAACCATTTTAGTAGTTAAATGCTTCTCTTACACTTCTATCTTAGGTGTTCATCATCTTACTTCAATTTGTTTACAATGTTAATGCTTTTCTCACACTTCTATCTTAGGTGTTCATCATCTGGCTTCAATTTGTTTACAAAGTCCAACATAAGCTTGTTTATCCTGCTCCATGGATTTGAAATAGGTTTTAGAAATTATAATTTTCACCTATTTTCCTCCAACCATGGTAGTAGTTAAAAGCCTCTTTCTCACGCTTCTATTTCACTGGTTCAATATGACTTTCACCAATTTTTTTCACCTTTCTGGTAGTTAAATGCTTCTATTTCCTGTGTTCCCGTGTTCATCCTCCGACTTCAATTTGTTTTCAAAGTCAACATAAGCCTAATCTCTCTATTTATAGTCTTTCAACTTCCATTTATTTGAATTGCGACCTGCCTAGTTAGGTAACTATCTTGGGATGCTGACCAATCCACAAATTTAACCTATCTTACACTGTTTTTAAGATGAAACAAGAAGAAACATAAAATGATAGAATAAATTTATATTATTTACATTTTTATATTTATATTTTCTTTAATATTTTTTCATTTTCATCCTCACCCTTATATATATATATAAGGGTGGAGATAGTTATATGTAATACATATAACATATGTTATATATTACTATCTTGGGATATTGACCAATTCACAAATTTAACCTATCTTAAATTGATTTTAAAATGAAACAAGATAAGTAAGAAAAAACATAAAATGATAGAAAAATTTTATATTTTTATATTTATATTTTTTCTAATATTTCCCCATCTTCATCCTCATCCTTTTATATATATATATATATATATATATATATATATNNTTTTTAAATTGATATTTTATTTATTTTACTTTTTAAAATTTAATAGTATTCTAAAATATAAAAATTTATATTATTTACATTTTTTCTAATATTTCCTTCACCCCTACTTTCACCCTCACCCTCTTCAAAGATATGTAGTCAACAGTTTAAAGATAGGTTCAAAGTTCAAACTTAAACTGTCATATAACGTTTACAAAATAGACCATAAAAAAGACAAAGTACTCTAAGTTCTAGAGACTAGTTTCTAAACAAAAAGGGACAAATAAATTTACTATCTACTAAGCTTACGTCTTTCCATGAGAGACTTCTAATTTCTTTTTCCATGATTTAGGAACAATAGGAGCAGGAGTAGGTGGAAGTGGTCGTGAAACACGACCATACACTACATGGCCCACATGCAACGCTGGAGGTTGTGAAGTTAAAGCTGCCACATCTGGAAACCTACCAGTGTTGGCAATGGTGGTGGATGAGGGTGGCATCTCTGCGGCACAATCACCATCATGAGTCCCATTAGCCAAAAGTTCTGCTGCCAATTGCTATAAATAAATGGCTCCATCCTACAAATTAGCCACCTCTGGATTGGTGTCCCAAGTCATATGTGTTCTATCATTCTTGATGTGTCCAACAAGCTAGGTAGCCATCCGACAGGGACAAAATTTGAGCGATGACAAAGCATACTTCCACCCGTAAAAAAATCTTCCGGAGATTTTTGAGATGATAAATTACAATGTGTTATATCTTGTCATTTTAAAGGTTATCAAGGCAAGCACTGTATGTAAACCTTCAAAACCAACCTGAGTCTGCAAAACAATACAACTATTGCAAAACACTGTAAAAAATACTTATGAAGCCTAGCCCAGATCTAGGAGCATGAGGAATAAGAATTTTTTTTAAAATCCTCAGTTTTAATAAGCTTAAAATCTTCATGAGATTAGACGCACCTTGTATTGTCTTCGGTGTTCCCTTAAATTTAAAGATCCATTTACAAGGTAGTGAGATCATTTCATGCATTATAAACAAGTTCAAAAGGAAATTTCTCACTCGTTCAAGTGAAAGCAAATTCACATAATTGAAACGTATTATCTAATTGAACTTACGTTTACAACTTATGTCATTGTCATTGCCATCGTGTTACCAAAGTACTTTTAATACAGAGTAGACTTGGGCCTTTATTGGTGTAGAGTAGTTGTGTATAAAAAAGACGAACATGACACATTTTGATTATGGAGTAGACTTGGGCCTTTATTGGTGTAGAGTAGTTGTGTATAAAAAAGATGAACATGGCACATTTTGATTATGGTCAATCATTCATTATAATATTAGATATTAACTCGATAGAACATAACTAATATAACGACAAGTTCCAGATATTTTGTGTTTTTTTTTAATAAGTGGGATCATTGTAAACCCATGTAAATTATTTATGGATAAAATGTAATTTGTTGCATTTTATTTCTGTGAAAAAAAATCATCCTCATCCTAAAACAAACTATACGATGTTTTCAAAATATTTGTTTATTTTCAATGTTTAAACTATATGATGTTTCCAAAATATTTGTTTATTTTCAACGTTTAACAAGCTTAATGCCTTTTGGCCTATAGTTTTTTAGTCCATTATGATTTAATGAAACAAATCTTATGGGTTTCAAAACCTATTTCAAATGACAAGTAGAATTACATTTAGAAAACTCACATTTATTTGAAACTCTCGGGTAGACATTATTATTTACCCAGTCGATCAAGAAACATAATTGTACTCATTGTAGTGATTTAATAGAAGTATGATTTAGTAGAAATATGAGAACAAAAAAATATGATGATGATGATGATGATGATGATGATGATGATGATGATGATGATGATGATGATGATGATGATGATTAATGTCCACTAAGAAAGAGTAAGATGAGAACTTTAGTAATTATGACTTGTGGTCCATGTTGTCTCCAAGCTCACAATACAACTTACTCTTAATGATAATGGATTAATGATAATGGACATGATTAGCTTATTCTACTATTTAAATCTGTATTGCAATAAACTTGTACTCTAGTTTGAAGGAAAGGGGAAAAACAAGGTGAATATTAAATAATTATGTAAACATCTATTTTTATAAAAAATATTAATAAAAATAATAAATCCATTTAAAAATGTGAGCAATCAATAATTATTTTTAAAAAATTGTTTTTAAAAATACTTCTTTTTAAAAAGGGATTATTATATTATCAACAAATTATAAGAAGAGTTGACTTTTCTTAATGAGTTAACAATGCAATTTAAATAACAAAAAATGGTGATTTTAGCAAGATTTATTTAGCTTTGGCTGAAACCTATTTTTTTTAACACTTTTTACAAATTAAAAATATGACATTGAAATGAGTTAAACATCAATGATAATAATAATAATAATAATAATAATAATAATAATAATAATAATAATAATAATAATAATAATAATAATAATCTATTTTTAAGGTCACTGCCAAGCCACACCGAATTGGTGTACGAGACCCCCTTGTTTGTGGGACAAGGACCCCCTTCTGCCCACCGATTTGACTCGTAAAGTCTACTGAGGTATATATGCCCTACCCCCCTCTAGATTTAAAAAAAGTGATAATAAAGTGAAAAAATAAAATGTTGAAAATTCAGGTCAAAATTGAAAGGCTTTTATGGCCATATACAAATTTATAGTATGAATTCTCATTTTGTTGAAAACAAATTTTCCTAAAGTGGAAAGAAAATAATAGATTTTTTTAGAGTGAATGGAAATAGGTAGAAACTATAGTTATATAATTGAACAAGACCTCACAGTACTAGTTGAAATTGGACTCAACAAAAATAGCTAAGTAGAATAATAAATATTTTCATGTTTGGGTATAAAAACTTAATAAATCAATGTTTAATAAATTACTAAGTAACTATTTAATGAATTTCTAACAAATCAATTCATCTTGTTTCTATGAAAAATTTCTAGCAAATCAATTCATCTCATTTAAAGAAGTATCATTTTTCCCAAGATCTAGCAATACTTTAATTCATGTGAGAATTTAAATTGACGAAAAAATATACAACTTTCATGTTTACAAGTTTACAAACTTCACAATAATGTGACCATATTTATTTTTTGAACTCGTTGCATATTTAAAATATAACGTGAAATATAATGTGAGGAATATCTAAATCTTCCTTTTTTTAAGAAGATATATATAATTTATCTTACAAATAATTAATGTAAAATTAGTTATAGCTAACATCAATAACATGGTTTTGTATTTATTAGTAATTAATGATAATTTTATTGCATTTTTATATCAAATTATAATTAGATGATATATATATATATATATATATATATTTTTGTAAAATATACTTGGAAAAAATTATACACTATTCACTTCTCTATATTATCTTTGTTTCATTAATTATTCTTTCACTAAATATTATGATAATCACACAAATATATATATGTTACTTAATTTTTTTAGACATTCCCTTCACAGAAAGTACGCTAATTATTTTAATAAATTATATTACATTAACATTTCTCATAATGAACACAATAACTCATCATAATTATAAATATTTAATTTTTCCGTCAAGTATTATCCCACACATAAATACCATATTAAAAAAATTAAATAAACTATATATAAATAAATAAAATAATAATAATAATCATGATTGTTATAATAATATATACCATAACATAATCCCGTGTTCCTCATAGGATACTATTATATTGAATATGATACTATTATATTGAGTTACATTATTGCGTTGACTAAAAGATGGAAGAGGATCTAACTAACACGTGATTCATGCAGCTAACTTGTGTGAGTAGGAAAATCTACCCCGGGTCACAATTCATGCAATATTTTCCTCCAATCCGATTCTCGCTATATTTATTGAGGGGAGGACAAGGTTCCCTCCACTCGACCGATCAGTATAGGCCGTCCGTTATCAATCCGACAACACTAAATCCAACGGTCGACATTGTCTCAGACAATGGGAAGTGTCCTATCTTTAAGCTGGAATTCATTTGAATCAGCTTTCGACACGACCAATGTCTACGACAAGTCCCAGCTTGCGAGGCTGTGGGCTGTCATCCACGGCGAGAGCAGACACGGCTTCCATACGTTCATTCCCCAAGGATTCGATCTCTCGACCTCTCGCGCGTCCATTTTTGTCGTCGGATTTACTCTGCTGCTGTGTATAGCTGTCGGATTTTTATTATCTCGTCGGCCTCGAGCCAGGAGTGAAAGTGTGGAATCGAAGGCTAAATTTGAATCGCCGAAGGCTGGTAGCCTCGAAGGAGCGAGTCAGCAGAAGAAGGTTACCGTACTATTTGGCACGCAGACTGGAAACGCCGAGAGTTTTGCTCAGGTGAATTTGAAATTTTCCTTCAAACTTTGATTTACGTTTCTTCAAATGGATCAAAATGCCGTTCAATTAGTTTAAGGTATTTCCTGATTTTCATCTTTTCTTTGCGAGTGTTCATATTCTTTTTCATTTCATTCTTTTAAAGCTTAAATTTGTTGAATTTCGACTCTGAAAGATTCGTGTCGCTCTATCTTTTTTTCTTCGATCATTGCATCCGTCGACATTTAGGTGCGTGAAATTTAGCTTTCTTTGAATTATATGTCGATTTTGTTGAATTTAATGTTTTTTCATCTAAATGTTGTGTAATTTTTGTCTTGGATAAGTTTATGTCGTGAAAGATCCGAATTAGAAATATAAGAGGGATATTTARCTTTGAATACTAAAGTTTGCAGGYTGATTTTTGAAGTTAAACATGTTTCCTTTTATTTAGCTTTTGTCTTTTAAAAGCTTTAACGCTAAAGTTTATAAATCCAAGGAAAACAAACGCTTACAAAAATGTTTCTGAAGTTTTGAAGTTTGGCAGCGTAATCCATGGATTACATCTTTATTTTGTTCTATTTAGCTTTGAATATTCAAGCATGCAGGTCGATTTTTCATGTTAAACATGTTTCCTTTTAGACTCTGTTATTTTGGCTTTTGACTTCTAAAAGCTTTGAAGCTAAAATTTTCAAATCCAAGGAAAATAAACACTTCCAAAAAGGTTTTTGAAGTTTGGCAGCAGAATCCATAGATTTCATTTTTATTTTTTCTAACATTACTTAAAAAAAAAGTATAACCACCTCAGATATACCTGTAGGTGGAGAAGAAAAAAGCAATCAAGTATTGTCTGAATCTTTTTTCTTGTCTGATAGATCTTTTGAAACGGATCTTTCGTCATGGAAAGGGAAACCTTGACGATTTTTGTGGTCCCTTTGCCTTAAAATTTCAGCTAAGATCAAATCCTTCCTGTCTGTCTCCCCTTTCACAGGAGAAAATTCCTTCTTCTTCTTTCGAGAATCGCTGTTTGTTTTTCTGAACTCTGAACTCTGATTCTTGTTCCTTGTCAATAGAGGTTTTCTCTTATATATAGTCTGCCTATTCTCTCCCGATCTGATTGTTAGTCGAGTTGGACTTACGTTGGACATTTCTTTCTTCTTCTCTTAAGCATTTGGAAGCCAAAAAATAAATATTTTAAAGTCATCTTGATCCACAGGAGTATTCAGAGAGGATTTCTCCTCAGTCTCCATTTGGTGTAACTTCTTGGGCAGGTTGCCATGAAATGGGCTGTGCACTGACGGAACTTGCACTTGACGGTTGTATTTTCATAATCTATCACGCAAATCAATACACATTTTGGTACATGTGAACTGACCACCATCTTCTTTTCTTTTAGGATAACTAATAGAGCTGCCCAGGGACTTGCCAATTGTTTCAATGGCCTCTTCCTCCCAATGGTGGATGGGGAGGTTCAGAAGTCTTACCAAAAGAGGAGTGGAGAACCAATGGACATGGTGGCTTGGTTAAACTAGAGCAATTGGAGCTTCAAGAAGAGGCCAGCCACCCTGGAACCAAGGGCTGTTTTCTAAACCTTTTTTCTTATCTTGAAGATTATCAAAACAGACTATGAGAAAACCCCTGGCACAAAAACTTGCCATGAAATTCTCTGTCCAGTATTCTCCTAACCTGTCCAACAATGCTGATGAGCTTGTCCAGGGACCATTGGACCTCCAGATCAAAACGTTCTCTATGTAGTTTTTAAGGTTGGCTCAAATTACCTCCAAAGAGACTTGCAGGACTGAGAATGTCTCTACATATTCAATGGGGAAAGGTTCATTAGAAAACTTCTTCTTTGGCAGGGGTGGAGCACCTACACTTGTTCCATTGCTTCTCTAGAAGTTTTAGGGTTTGAAGTAGATGGCTCTGAGTTTCCACAAATGGCCAACAAAAATGGGGTTGAGGCAGGACTGAGAATGTCTCTACATTTTCAATGGGGAATAATCCGCTAGAAAACTTCCTTCTTTGGCAAGGTGGAGCACCTACACTTGTTCTAATTGCTTCTATGGAAGTTTTAGGGTTTGTAGGAGTGGATGGTTGATTTTTCACAAATGGCCGATAAAAGATGGGGTTGAGGCAGATTTTGAAGAACCTAGCATTTATTAGAAACAACTTGACTCTCCAAAAGAAGGTGGAGCTACCGAGGTGGTTTGGGAGTCTAGTGAAACCCTAGCCTAGGATGGATTACGCTTTGCCTCATTGTGGGCCATCCTGTACTTTTTTTTCTTAAGCTAATGCATCTCATATTTTGTAGTGCTCAAAAGAAAACACATCCTAAAATCATACATTTCCAACCAAAGTAGGTGTATTCTATTCCCCTTTACTATGTGCTTTCGGGGAAAACCCCTATAGTAGTGGGTTTACAACAGCATACCAATGACCATATACAAAGTACATTCCATACAAAGTCACAAACTAAGATATAATAACCGAATTTTGAAGAAATAACTAACTATTGGAAGAAAGAGAAAAAACAACTCACCAGGATCCCAACGTTCGATGTCGTTCCCAATTGAYGGAGTCCTTTCRCTCCTTCCCAATGGTCTCTCTGTAACCTGCAAGAACCTTGAACAAGTATATCTATACAGAGAGGTAGTTATACTAATAACTACYCGTTAGTTCTATGAGAAAATAACGGAAAAGATCGAAGCAATTAGTATTCTACTGAAATGTATACAAAAGTATTGCAAATATGAAAAATAACAACACAATACACTTCGAAGGAATGAGTTTTCTGTATTATTATTGAACAACAACAAGGTGGTTACAACTTCTACCTATCTGATGYGRCACCTGTGCTGTTGATAGAGATCCTAGATTCCTCCACCTCGGCTCATGCTATAAGGATGGTCTTGACACTGAAGTCACCACAGGCCCAAAGAGAGTATAAAGGGAAACTCTTGGCAAGATAGTTGGTGATTAGAAGGAAACTGGAAACAAGGGTTTCTAGGTCAAGAAACCAGCATCAACAGGGATATTATGGTCTTACAGACTCGGCGGGAATAGCCAGATAAGTGTTTGCTTGAATGTGCAAAGTATCATTACCTTTCTCCATGTGGCAAATGCTCCTTTTATGTAGTCTCTAGTTGGTTAGAGACAATTGAGTATGTGAAAAAGGAGTTAGGCAACTAACCAATCCCGTGACTCATCATTAATTTGGCATAATTATATGTTTTTGAACATTTATTAGCATGTATGCAGGTGTCCCTTAAGTAGCCCGCGTGTATGCGGGTTGCATAGTTGTGAGGGCATGCACATCCTCCAAAATATTTTTTTTTAGAAGGACTCAAGGAGGTATGGGGAATAGTTGTCTATAAGGAGGATAGGGATAAGGCCAAAAAAGAGCATCAATGCTTCAGAGGTGGCAATTGACGCTATAACACTATGTAAATAAGAAGCACGAGCATTTTTTACTTTGGTTTCAACTTCAAGAGAATCAATTTCTTTTCTAAAATTTCTGATCGTAGCTGCAAATTGTATTGCCAAATCAGATTCAAACATAGCAACTTCCTTGGGTGAAGCAATGCATTTTTTTCATTGAAAGTTGGTTCAAGCAATGCATTTTCTTCATTGAAAGTGGCTTAGCAATGTCTTCTCCATAAAAATAAGATGCCATCCCATATGGTTCTTCCTATGGGCTAATCATCCACTTATCCCCCAAGATGACCCCTTCCACTAGAGAGGGATAATAAATAAAGAATGATATTTTACCCCTACCTAATCCCAAGAAGTGTTGGAATGTAACTCCCAATTTTTATGTGGCATGTGTGGAATCCACAGAATGGTAAGGATCACAAGGTTGGGAGGAGTTACATGCATGAACCATTACATGTGCATAAGCCTATTTATGATGTTGTTAGATTCATCTCTGTATGAGATAACATGTTACATTCTCACCTTATAAATGTGATCCTTTGAAGCATTAATGTATGTCAGAATAGAATACAGATTTGACAGTGGAGTTTTTTTTTACCTGGTTGGGAGATTTTCTCCACTATAATCTCGAGGATAGTCTTTTGTGCGAGCTTTTAATGTGTTGGGCTAATTTTGGCATGTATTTTTCTGCAAGTTTCTTGTATTGCTGTTCATCTTTTTTAACATGGTATCAAAGCTAAGTTTGTAGGTGATGCCGTTGGCCCTATACCTCAATACTATACAACTCTGGTAGGGCATTGGTTATGGTGTTGGTGTTGGTATTTATAATAGTTGGTGTTTGAGCTTTAGTTGACCAACAATTGTGATTGGTTGTTTTGCTAGTGCATGCATGCTAGAGTTGAAGTAGTTGTAGTTGGGTTCATGGTGGTGATATGGTAGGGATATATGTAGAGACTATATGTATGATTTGAGGACATGCTAGCATGTATATGTCTTGAGATGAGGAGGGAAGTGAGTGATATGAGGATCACTGGGATGTGATGGGTAGGAGCGTGTCTTGCATGGTGGGATCTTTTATGTTCGTGAGGGAATGAGTAGGAGCTCATGGAATTAGTATGATTGGAGCCACTTAGAATATAAATTTAGTCGAAATGCATGTATTGTATGGAGAAATGCCAATAGGACGTTAAGATGGACAAGAGCAAGATCGAGGAAGTCACTTTGGTAAGTGGGTTAATGCATATACATAAAATGTAAAAAATTCTACAAGACTTCTTCAACGAGGAGGAGTTGTCCAAGGACATTAATCCTAATGAGACATGGCCTATGAAGCAACGATGGAGGCAGTTGTTCTCTATGGAGAAGGAAGTAGAAAGTATAGGATTTGTTGCTTCTCAACGTCACACCTCTTAGTCTCAAGATTGAAACTGTGAGAGGCATTATCGTGCCATTGATTTCCAAGAACACCACCATCCCCACCAAGAGAGAAAAATCTTCTCCATCTATTTTGGTATTCGATTCGACGTGTTAATCCAAGTCTATGAGGGACAACAATTTGTTGGGCAAGTTTGAGCCAAGTGACATCCCTTCTACCTTAAGAGATGTCCTGCAAATTAACATGTTCTTTGATAGAGGACATGACCCTTGGAGTGAAGAGCAAGATCACCATCACCAATGACAAGGGTTGATTGAGCAACGAGGAGATCGATCGGATGGTTCACGAAGCTAAGAGATTCAAAGCATAGTCCAAGGGCTGCGGGTTAATGTTACAAATACAGTAGCTAGAATAGGTAGTAGTGACGACTTGTTTAAGCAATGGTGATGGCTTACATGAGAAGTTGTAGGTTGGTCATGCATAAAGGGGAAGAACACCCTTTGAAGGGCAAGAGAGAAGAGGACCCCAAACACGAAGTAGTTGTATTGGATCGATGGTTGTGGTGGCAAGTAAAATTCCATGGGAATGTGCCTGTGATGACGTTTTTGTATGGGAATGGTGTTACTAGTGGTTATGGAGGTGGTTGCAGTGGTTTTAGAGGCTATGGATGTGGTGGATCTTGTTACGGTGGTGGCAATGGAGACCCTGATGGTGTTTTTTGGAGGGTGTAGCTACCTTGAGCTATAGAGAGTTGTGAGAGTCACGCAAGCTGTGTAATTTTGTGACAGTGTCATTGGTTGCGTTATAGGCTATAGTTGTAGGATTGGAGCTTGCTACAAATTAACAAAAATATACAACTATGACTTGTCATTGAAACCTATTGGTAGAGGCTAAGACAGGTCTATGTGTTGTTGGATGGAGGCCATAAGTGCCAATTAAAGGCACAAGCCATTTCATACTCGTGTAAACAATTTGCTAGTGGTGGTCCTTGTGTAAAAATAAACTTGTACATGTGTGTGTTGAAGGCTATGGGGGACTGCTATTTTTAATACGTTATGTCTGCATTTTTTGTTGGTTTGGTGTGGGATAAAATAGTGTGCAATAGAGAGAGATATTTCCAAAGAAGTGCTACAATATAAGACAATGCATGAAAAAACATTTTGAGTGTTGCTATTTTTCTCTTGCTAAATGGATCCTTTTGCTCACATCTACGATAAGCGGATTGCACAATTGTCAGATCTACGAGGGCTAACAATGTGGCTGAATATGCAACGGAGAGATAAACATTCATGATTGTTAGGAAGAAAACCTCATGGACTCACTGAGGACAAAGATTGTTAGGGACAACTTATAGGTGTGCAATTGTGTAATGGAAATGGAAAGGATTTGCAAGAGGTGCATGGTAACTTTGTTAGATGCTTTGTGTTGTAGAATGTTGTAACAAATGTGTTTCTTATACCTATGTAACTCCATGTTTGGAGTGCTAAATGAAATGTTGATG
>JASDQU010714772.1:26349-45223 GCA_032191745.1 Picea mariana
AAGACCCTTGTGAATGTTTGAAGAGAGGTCACTCTTTTATCTTTTGAAGTACAAAATGGGAAGTTTTGTTAATACTGATGTGTTGAAGTCCAGTATTTTAATGGCAAAATTCTCCATCCTGCATGGATCAGTTTTTTGGAAAGTTTTATGCTTGCTTTTTTGTAAAGTGGACTCTGGGACAGTTTTTGGTTTCCAAATGCAAAAAAGTGACATTTAAATTTGAAGTTGAGTTTTGCATGGAAAGCTTAAGCTTTATGCATATTAAGAATTAGAGTGAAGGTTGAACTGTCGGAACTTAAATGGTTAAATGGTAGATTAAATCAGGGTTGCTTCAGAGAAACATGTGTTGAATAGTAGCTGAAAAAAATAGTTTTTTAATAAGGAAAATTAAGTAATAGAAGGGCCTACAATTTACACTTGGAGTGCATGAGTGAAAGATGCCTATCTGGGGAAATTTCTTTGATTAGACATGCTATTCCTATCTACAGCTAGAGWRCATGGCACGAGGGGCTATTTATGTTTTGCRGAGTGTTTTTTAGGAAATTTCCTTAAATACACATTCTATGTTCATCCTAGGGGGAGCGTGTGGCTTAAAGATGAGAGTTCTTGGTGGTTTCTTTACTTGGAGCCTTATATCTTCTCCTAGAGGTAGAGTGCACCCTTTATAGGAGAATATTTATGGCGTAGAGGGAATTTTGTTGGTGACTTTCCTTCTTATGCATACTATTTTCAGCAGTGTGGAGCACATGGATTTGGAGAGGGTGCTTTGAAGCACTTGCCTATTTTACTCAGTGTATCCTCATCAAGGAAGAGAGCACATGGCTTGGGGGAGGGTTTACTTGAGTTAAACTTGGATTATTCTCTTGTATTATCCTCTTTTATCTCATGTGCCCTCTTTGAAGGAATTTATCTTTGGCATATTGCATCTTTGACTTCTATTGATAGCTGGATATTTTGTACAATCCTATGCCTATCCCATAGAGGTGAAGGGGTAGGGTGAAGAAGGGTCGATCTTATCCTTGAGTAGTGATTTTTCTTGAGTCTTTTGTCTTCACACCCCTCTTTCCGGTTGGACTGAGTGTGAGGGTTCATAGTTTTCAGTGAGAGGTAGAGGTTGCTTACACTTTGTTATTGTGAATTCATCCCTGTACATAAGTGTGAGAAGGTGCTTCGGAAGTGGTTGGACAACCCTTGGAGTTCTTGTAGTTGAAGCTAATATTCCCCTAAACTTTGTACTTAAACTTTGGAAATAAAGGCAACATCTATTCTGTGGCTATATCTCATTGATTCATTGTGTCACTTGTGTTACTTTAATCTATTGAATTGGTTAACATCGGGCATCGCTCCCTCATAGTCAATTTTCTAACTCAATAGTCCATAGTAGTCAAGGCACTGAAGTCATTATTTGTAGTTTCGATATTTACAGTTGCTGTTTTTCGTATTTCTACACCCAGATCTGCACTTTTAAGGGCACATTTTCGTGTTCTAACAGCAGATTTACATGTTTCCTAAGGAAGAAATTTATTACTAGGTGTAGATCTGCATTCCAACTTTCTGTTTAGTGTGTTTTAATGCAAATTACAGGTCTGATAATTTAAATTACAGAAAACATTTATTGCAGTTTGGCAATGTGCTTTGATCTTTATAGTTCACAATTTGCTTACAAGTTGCGTAGTGACCCCCCCCCCCATGGTTAACAAGCACTAAACCCAAGTGCAGGGAGACTATGATGTCATAACGTACATTCTCCAGTTACCTTGGAACCATTCCAGTTCAAATGCTAACAGCCCCTAAGATGGCCTTAAATTATGAGCATTTCTGCAACTTGAAGATGGCCTCATTGTACACCCAGACTAGATTCGGTTTCATTGGCCACATGGGTGCAAGATTGTGCTCACTGCTCAGTGAGTTGAGGGTTTGCTCTCACTTATTGCAGGTTGCCTCTGATCACTATATTCCATAGACAGATGATTTTCCAATTCTTCCAACTACAAGAGATTGATATAGAGGAGCGTCTCAATTTTACATGTCCCATATATTGTGAGATCCAAGGGGGATATCACTATCTAGACCATGATTTTGGAGGACCCCTTGCTACCTTCTTTCACTATTCTGATTAGTACTATCTATCCCTCTTCATACCCGAGGTGATTAATCATAGATGATAGGCATTGCAAGATTTATCCAAACCCTACCCCACCAAGATTGTCACCTCCTCCTAGCCTATCTCGGGGACTAGAGGTGCTAAAGCATTTTGCAGACCCCATCCGTGGGTGTAGGTGATACTGGATTAGTGAGATAATGCACATCCTTCTGTTCTGCGATTGGATGAACTATTATCATGACATAAAGAGGTACCTGCTTTCAGTGTGAACTTCGACGCTACCTTATAGCCCAAGTTGGGCAACCAGACACACATTGCTAGATTTTCTCTTCAACTTTGAGTGTTAGGAGAGCTTCAGTTGACTATCTCCAAGCTCCATCCAAGATCACCTAGCTTGGCCCTCTCAATCTTGATCACTCCCTGGAGGACCTTATCAAGCATTGCATTGGTAATTTGGTACCCTCAGAGTGATTGATGCAGATGGAAATGTTTCTACTCCCTTCTCTTCATCTACCTCTATATCTAATGCAATGTAGCGGTTCTCTCTCTTTTCTAGGGTCTACCCTCTTGGGCCACCATTTCTTATTTTCTTTCTATTATTTTCAGTCGTGTCTCTTTTATCTTTTAGCTTTGAGGAATACCCTTGGCACTTCCACATTATGTTTGTGACTAAAAGTATTCTCTAGTTCCATTGGCCTATTCTTTTGGTGACCTGGGGTCATTAATAAAATTATCTTATCTTAGATAGCTCTCGAAGTGCATTGGAAGGTACTTTAAAAATGAAACGAAGTGCAAAATTTTAGTCAAATATAGTGCAAATTATTGTGAACTAAAAAGTGTTTCCAGTGTAGTGTTTACATGTTAAAGTGGAAGTTGATTTGGATGACAACCTGAAATGATTCCTTCTGGAAGCCCATTCTTTAGGTATGGGTAGCAAAATAGGCAAAGTCATTGCAGCCCTATGTTCAGTATGCAGGTGTGGAGGATCTAACTCAATACAGAACCAAAAATATAAGATGATAACTTTGTACCATGTGAAGATGGTTTTGCATTGCAATTTTTCACTGCCGTAGCCCAAATGCATAAAATTCCTATTAAGCTTGAATCAAGAGCTTAGAATATTACATTGTTCAGTGTTCTATGTTAGACTCTACTTTGCAATAAGGAACAGCTTAAATTTTCAAGTTGCAGTCAATCAAAGTTTTGTTTTTGGTGCAGACAATTGCAGAGGAGGGTAAAGTAAGGTACAATGACAAAGTGGTTTTTGAGACAGTTGATCTGGTAAGCATGTCAAAATACCTTACTTTTATCAGATAAGAGATTTTCCTTTTGTTGCAGTAGTGACTATACACATATTTGAACCCGAGGTCACTCAATACA
The DNA here is from genome assembly GCA_032191745.1 of Picea mariana. Lineage (NCBI taxonomy): Eukaryota > Viridiplantae > Streptophyta > Pinopsida > Pinales > Pinaceae > Picea > Picea mariana. The sequence continues at coordinate 29,834 of JASDQU010714772.1, forward strand.
CTCAGCATAATGGGTAAACCAGTCTTTGACAATGACCTAGAACTGCTTTTGAGCAATCATACCAGGAAAATCAGTCTAACTTGTTTTCTGACACGTTGCAGGATAAGTATGCTGAGGAAGATTGTGAATATGAAGAGAAATTGTCAAAAGAAAAGTTTACCATATTTACTCTTGCCACGTAAGTATTGTGGATCCATCTATTTCATTTGTGTATTTTTCTCTCCTGAGGTGTTCTTATCTAAAATCTAACAGGATTCATGTGTGTTAAATGTGAATAAACAAAAAGAATTCATCATTATTGGATGATGAATTTTAAGCAAAGACAAATGGAGTCTGTCTGCTTGCTTCTGATTTGTAGACTTTTTGAAGCTTCCATTTTCTTTAAAGCAAATTTTATTCATTAAAATAAAATAATTCTAAGATTCAGGACAATCTTATCTCACTGTACTTGGTTTTGTTCAGATACGGGGATGGTGAACCTACAGATAATGCTGACAGATTTTATAAGTGGATCACAATGGTAATTAGTGTTTGGTTCTGACATTCAAGAATGGGAACTGTGTTTCTTACAAGTATAAAATGCTTCAATGGATGTAACAAGAGTATTAATCTTTGTTTGATCTTCTTCTTCCAGGAAGGTGAAAAAGGACCAAGGTTTTCAGGTCTCACATTTGCTGTCTTTGGTCTCGGAAACAGTCAATATGAGCATTTCAACAAGGTAAGATAATTGGATTTCATTTTGAATTAAATATGAAATGTAAAATTGTATATCTATTCCAGCATACTCAAGTGATATGTTTGTATCTCCTGATTTTACTCTGCCCCTTTGTTTCATTCTGTGATTCACAGATCGGATTGACAGTTGATGAGGCATTAGCCAATCAAGGTACATATATGATATCAGTGCCATGAATGTTATGTTATGATTTTGTTTGTTTGGTTTGTTTCTACAATTACAGGCTGTAATTTGTGTTGTATGCATGGTTTTCAGGGGCTAAACGTTTGCTTCCTTGTGGACTTGGCGATGATGACAAAATCATAGAGGATGATTTTGCTGCCTGGTATGCCTTGAACCAGTTTTAAATTTCTTGTTCCAGAAGGAAATAACTTCGAGTAAACTGGGCTTGTGGGTTATATTAATTTCCCAACACACTATACCTTAACAATTGTGAGCAGTTAAGATTCAGCAATTTTATTTTAGGTCTTTACGATTTCTATTGTTCTTCCTTAGGAGAGAACAATTGTGGCCAGAAATGGATAGTTTACTTCGAGATGAAGATGATGGACCAATCTGCTCTACCCCATACACAGCTGTTATTTCAGAGTATCGGCTTGTAATTCATGACAAAGATGCAATAACGGGGGAGGAATCATATAGTTCTAAAGTAAATGGTGGAATTGTTTATGATGTTCATCATCCCTTTAGGTAAAAATATGATGCAAATTTCATTCTATTCTTCAATAAGTTCACAATAGTTTGCATAAATAGTAACTTTGTCATCTTTTGGTTTTGTTTTTTGTTCAGGGCCACTGTTTCCTTACGGAGAGAACTTCACACATCTCTATCAGACCGCTCCTGCACACATCTTGAATTTGATATTGCTGGATCAGGCTTAAAGTGAGCATAGTTCTAATTTTGGTGTCATCTGAATTTTATAAGCTTTCGTGATATTTGAATTTTGAACAAAATATTTAGTATTTCGGTCAAGGAAAATATTAAGAATTCTCTGGAAGGGTAGAATACTGGTCAGTGCTTATAATCCTCGGACAAATGCTAAAAAGACATTGAAACTATGTGAGTTCTGAATCTATTTTTACAGATTTATTGTGCAAATTCTCTAAATAAGTCTGAAATGAGATGAAGCCTTTTGTGCTAATTGATAATGCTCCATTCTTCTTATTTCTACAAAAAGGTTAAATTGGGAACTGTATGAACTAAATGTTTACATGGTTTCACTATTCTCCAGACAAGCAAAAGGGAACGGATAAAATATTTCTAACCTGATATGTCTTTCTTGTGTAGGTATGAGGCGGGTGATCATGTTGGAGTGTATGCAGAGAACACTCAAGAAACAGTTGAAACAGCAGCCAAGCTTCTTCATTATCCCCTTGATATGATAATATCCCTACACAAAGAAACTGAAACAGGGGCACCTTTACCTGTCAGTGGTTCACTGCCTACTCCCTTCCCAGGTCCCTGCACTTTGCAGACAGCGTTAGCTCGATATGCAGACCTGATCAATCCACCTCGTAAAGTAAGTAGCCATATTTTTGTAGTAGAACATTCAGTAGTCCAAATTTGATAGAGTAAATTAAACTAAAACAATAGCTTGTATGTCAGTTGCATAGTACACCTTTCTTCAATACAAGTAGTTTCTTGGTATTGTTATGCCATAAAGGAATTCTCGTTGGCAGTGGCATTTTTACAGAAAATTCTCTCAGTTGCCAATAAGTTGTGACTTGTGAGCAATCAGTTCTACAATAACTTTCTTATATTTGTTGTGTTTACATGCATGTTTCTCATCTTGCATTTTAACTTCTGAAACTGTCTTTCAAAATAATCCTGGATGTCACTAGGATCTTGCATTAGTGAATCAAAGCAAACTGTGACAGAAAATGGTTTTGATCAACAGGGGTGTCTTTCAGCATTATCAGCATATGCTTCTGATTCCAGAGAAGCAGAACGATTAAAATATCTATCTTCCCAAGAAGGGAAGGTATGTTTTCTTTAAAGAACTATTTGATGGTCTGTGAGCATGTCATACTTATGGGGCCAACAGATATTGCTCTTAGCTTCTCAGATGTTATCTATTGAGTTAAATCAGAGAGAATTTTGTAAATTGAATTGTAAACATTTGCTCTTAATGTGACTGTTTTAAACAACAAGTTTATGTCTTTGAATTTGAAATCTGATCTTTTTATCTGTCAGGAAACATATTTTGAATGGGTTTTGTCATGCCAAAGGAGTCTTCTAGAAGTCCTTGCTGAGTTTCCATCAGTGAAGGTTCCATTGGGAGTATTTTTTGGTTCAATTACTCCTCGCTTACAGCCACGATTCTATTCTATCTCCTCATCCCCAAGGTAATGTTTAACAACTGATGATGTATCCTCTTCCTTTCCTAAATAAACATACCGGTCACATGAGATATCTGTGGTGTGTGTTGGCAGCTTTGCACCAAACAGAGTCCATGTTACATGTGCTCTAGTCTATGGCTGTAGCCCCACTGGACGCATACACCAAGGTGTGTGCTCTACATGGATGAAGGTAAGACAACACAGAATCCATACTCACCGATGCTAGAGAGCAATGTTCAGAAGAGTTTCTTTGTATTGCAAACAGTTTATATCAACTCTAACAAAGATATGGCATCTGGCAGGATTCCATTCCTTACAGGGAAGCTGCTGTTGATTATAGCATGGCACCAATTTTTATTCGGCAGTCAAATTTCAAGCTCCCCACAGATCCCGCCATTCCAATTATCATGGTGGGACCTGGCACAGGCCTTGCACCGTTCAGAGGTTTCCTCCAGGAAAGAGCTGCGTTGCAAAGATTTGGATTGCAGCTTGGGCAAGCTATCCTCTACTTTGGATGCAGAAATAGAAAAACGGTACATTGGCCCCGTCACCTTAACTTCTTGTTGATTAAACTTATAGGAGTTCACAGTGACTGATTAGTGCCTCACACTAGTAGACTAAATAGTAAAGATGATCACATATGTACATGCAGGACTTTATCTATGAGGAAGAAGTAGAACTGAACCAGTTTGTTGAACAAGGCATATTATCTAAACTGGATGTAGCATTCTCCAGAGAAGGTCCAAAAAAGGAATATGTGCAGGACAAAATTCTGAAAGAGGTGAATACGTTCAAAGATCCATTTTTCTCATGGAGGAAAATATTCCACATTCAAATTACAATTCAAATATAGAGGAAAAGTAAATCTATATATCATGCCTCGTGACTTTATTTTGACGAAGTACAGATCGGAAATAATTTGCTAACTATGGCTCTCATCCATCTTCCATTTCACTGGCAAATACAGGCTAGCTATGTGTGGAAGCTCATTTCAGAAGGTGGCTATTTCTATGTATGTGGTGATGCAAAGGGCATGGCGAGAGATGTACATCAGACATTGCTCAGCATCATTCAACAACAGGTAAGTATTCTTATGAATGGATAATCACATGACAATCGTCTAAAAGGTTTAATGCATTTGTGATTAGTTAGCATCCACCCTGGTTATCTAATAAAAAGTTTGTGCTTGTGGCAGGAGTCTCTGGATTTCGGCCAAGCAGAGTCAATATTAAAGAAACTTCAGTCAGAAGGCAGATACCTCAGAGATGTGTGGTAAAGATAAACTTCTAAAAGTTTGCAAAAAATTATAAATGCCGATAAACTTCTTAAGGATGGCCAAAAATTACAAGTGCTAATATGTATTCTACTCAAATTCGAAACCCTTCCCACAAGAAATTTTATTGACAGGCTGGTGGAAATGGGCTTTGTCTTTTACATGTAAAGGGAAATGCTTTGGAGTGGTGATTTTTTGTTTACCTGAGTGAGTGGCCTGAATACATATTTGTAGAAAATAGCTATTTGTTGTATAGAAATAAATTTTGTCCTCCATGGCTTCAAAGTTTTAAATGAGGCATACATTGAACAAGTCAAGTGATTAGAAGCTATGGACAAAAGGAAAATATGTCCTTCCATTCTATCAGTAAGAAGCATTACATGAATAAGGGCTAAATCCCAAGGGCAGTTTAGTTCAAGTGACTTCTCATACAATGGCTTCATTGTTTCGTGGTAACCATTTATCACCATGGCGGTGTTTGTCATATGACCAAGATCTAGCAACAACTATCAATGAAAGTTGCATCATATTCATATGTCTCTTAGTATATGCATCAATAAAATTATTATCATTATGGGCGTTATCTATATCAAATTTCACTTGTTTGAAAACTTTCATCCCAATATTTAGAACCACAAATGTACGACATTCACAAAGAGGAAGTTCCAGAAGCAAATGACACATCTCTTGTGCTCCTATGTCCTTGTCAACAATGGTCTCACATAAAAAAGTCCTATATGCAGATGTTGTTGGTTCATTTGGATTTTGAATAGATGATATATGTGTCAACATATCATGAAAGGTCTTCGATCCTTTTTTTGCTTTTGTTGCATATTTTGCTATGTAATTAATGACCACATGCTTAGAAAGAATAGGTTTCCAGTCTACATTTGCTCACTACATCATCAATGTTTCATGATTGTGTATTTAATCTATCATCATTTTGTCTAGGTTCATACCTTTTTTCTCCATTCTCATCAACATAAAGTCTTGGCATCTTACATAGCTCCCATGATGCCTTGTATCGAGACACTAATTTTCCACCCTTCTTTCGAAGGCATGATTTCTCATTGCATGTTATGTGGCACTCAACACAATTCAAAAGTTCTTCATAGTCCATCATTGGATTAGATTGAAATATTTGTTGAGTGTCCTTTAAGTAGGGATGATCATCATCATTTCTTCGAATTGGGATATTTATCTGATGTTCATTGTGTGGATTGAAAGCATGCACGGACCTATCAAAATGTTCTTTTGCAAACATAACTTGAAGAAGGTCATCCCAATTCAACGTGTCCATATTGGGAGCATATTTTAGCCATAGAAACCCATGCACATGTGGACATCCACGATGTTTCCATTCATAACAACACACAAATTTTGTAGCCTGATGAAAATTAGAACAATCTCATCTTGAAACATTGTTTTCCTCAAATACACATAACTTGCTACAATATGAGGATTGTCAATTACATTTTGACGTTTCCATTTCTTTGCTTGCCTTGGATCTGTAGGGAAAGTACTGAGCATTAATTTATGCAATTCTAGCCACTGCATATATGTTGCACTTAGAGTGAAGAATATCGTGGGACAACCAATCTGTTGAATCAAGTCACATAATTTTGCACAGACACTTGGTCCAATATGCACATGTACCTCTTAGTACATGACTGAATCTCATTAATCTATTTACAAGTCTAGAATTGGGAAGATTTTGTAAATGTTCTCATAACTCATCAACCGTTGAAGGTAGTTCTGCCATAATTTTTTTAACAAAAACTGTAGATGAAGCTTGAGCATGATGTCTAATGATGATATTAAGTAAAATTTATCTAAATCGAGGGTGCTTCCCAAACCTGTTATCACGATATCTAAGAAGATGTTTTGCATATTCATGAAGATGCACATTTCTCATCCGTGGTTGTAATGAAACAACTTCACTTTTAGGGAACAATGTTGGAAATGCCATATCAAATAACCCTTTAGTGTTATACTCATTTATGGGAGATGAACCAATTGTAGGCCAATTAATCACATCTACAGATTCACCATCTGGGTGGTTTGCTTCTCTATTAAGATTATCTACTCAAGCTCGAATAAGTTCAATTTCCTTAGGTGCATTTGGAGGCCTTGAAGCAAAAGAATTTATCTCATTGATCTGAATTATATCGAGAACAACATGAAGACATAGATATAACAAAGATATAACAAGGAAATACACAAAGATATTACAAGGAACTCAATAATATAGTAAAACTTAGATTCTATTAATCACCATCTGGAATACAAAAGATTGCAAAATGCAAAGCGCACAAACTTTGTACAATAAAACTCATATTCTATTAATCACATCTCTCTCTTCAGAGATAAGCTACCACCATTATTTTGTATCCCATGTGTGTGGATGTTTGGAATTGTACATCCTCAGGATATGGACAATCATCATGTTGACTACCTCTGTTTGTCCATCAATTTGTGGGTGGAAGACAGTCGATTTGGTCAACTTGGTGTCCATCATTGACCACAGGTTAGACCAAAAATTACTCAAGAACCTGTTGTTTCGATTTGAAATAAAGTCTGCAGGAGCCCAAAATGAACCCAAACATGTTCAAAGAAGATCTTAGCGGTGGCCTCGGCTGTGATGCTCTTCTTGCAAGGTGTCAAAACTGTCATCTTAGAGAATCGATCAATGACCACGAAGACATAGTCATTCCCATGCTTGGTTGAAGGCAGACCAGACATGTAATCCATGGAGATGGACTCCCAATGCCTATATGGAGTAGGAAGAGGGGTGTATAGCCCCTGTTTCATGATGGCGGTTTTGGCAATGGTGCTGACAGTGTAAGATATGATGTACTTGAAGAAATATTGTCAAAGCTTTGAACAATAAAAATGTTTTTACAGTATTGCCACTATTTTTTCCACACCAAAGTGTCCTGCCACCCAAATGTAATGAGCTCCCAAATCATATTTGCACGCTTTCTCGAAGGAACACTGAGATGGATCAAATGGCATAATAGTCCATCCTGGAGATGAAAGTCTAGAACTGGTTTTCCTACACTTAATGTTTGATATGTAGTAGTAAAGTCAGAGTCACTATTGTATAATTGTGGCCACCTAGACATCTCATGCCCACATGAGTTACGAACAATGGTTAGCACCACAATCGGGGGTTGACTGAGGCAGTCTGCAAGATGGTTGGTGCTGACTTTCTTGTACTTGATGTTCAAGTGAAATTGCTTCAGGTATGTGGACCACTTCTGATGGCGGTTATTTTGTAACTTTCCCCATGTCTGCATGAATTGCAGAGACCTGTGAACAGTGTGGATAACCCTTTCCTTCCCTAAAATGCATTGCTTCCACTTTCGATATTCCTGCACAATGGAGTACATCTCTTTGTCATAGGTGGGGTATCTGCGAACAACATCAGATAATGTTTCATTGTGATAGGCCACCAAATGCCCATGATGAGTGAGGATTTCACTGATAGCATAATCTGAAGCATCTGTCTCAATATCAAATGGTTGTTGCGGGTTTGGCACAATATGGACTAGTGCTGAGCAGAGACGGAATTTCAAATCCTCAAATGATTTCTGTTGGGACACGACCCAAACAAACTTGGCCTTCACTCCACCCCTGGTCACCTGGCTTAGGGGCCAAGTGATATGAGAGAACCCCAACACAAATCTGCAGTAGAAGTTGGTGAGGCCCAAGAAGCTGCAGAGCTCGGTCAATGTCTTCGGGGCTGACTAATCGTGGATGACTTGGATATTGATCGGATCCACACGCACACCCTTCTCATCCACAATGTATCCCAAATGTTGGATTCTCTGCATACCGAATGAACACTTCTCCAAATTGGAATATAACTTATGTTGTCGCAGGGTACCCAAGACCTGTTTAATGTGAGTCAAATATTTGTCCCAGGTTTTTCTAAAGATGAGGATGTCATCCATATATACGACTACAAAAGAGTTTGCGAATGGCCACAATATATCATCCATCATCTGCATGAATGTTATTGGGGCATTAATCAAGTCGAAATACATGACCAACCACTCGAAGGGACCTTATTTAGACTTGAAGGTTGTCTTCCATACATCGGTTTTCTCAATCGACACCTGGTGGTAGCCTAAATTCAGATCAATCTTACTAAAAATTTGGCTCCGTTGCGCTGATCGAGAAGATCATCAATCTGTGGATTGGGTATTGGTTCTTCACAGTGATCTTGTTCAGGGATCTGTAATCAATACAAAGTTTCCATGTCTTGTACTTCTTCTGTACCAGAACAATTGGGCTCTCGCAAGGTGAAGAGCTTGGTCTAATATGACCCTTCATAATTAGAATTTCTTGGATCTGGTGTTTGATTTCTTCATTCTCCATAACATAACACATGTATACAGGGCTGTTAGGTAGAGGAGCACCAGGTATCAAATCAATTGAGTGCTTTACCTGAGAGTGCCAAGGCACCCCAATAGGCGAGGCAAAGATGTATTTATGCTCTTCTACTATCTTGTCCACTTGTTGTTGATGTGTAGAGAGACCTTGTGTAGAGGTTTTGGCGATTGCAGTGACCTTCTGTTCACCTTTCGGTTGGACCATAAAGAGGAAAAATCTCCCGATCTGAGAGACCACCTTTCTGCACTGCTTCACAGAGATCAAAGAGACCACAATAGTTGGAACTGCCTTCGGTACCTTGTAGATTTGACCTCTCAAAGTAATAATGACACTACGAGGCCTAGATTCATAAACAACATGATGCTTCCACATATATGGTTGTCTTAAAAGAACATCACAACCTTCATGGAGCGAAACATCACACAATACCTCATCTTTGAAGGGTTTGATGCCGTAGTGCAGACGACATTGCTAGCTGACGCAGATCTCTCGTCCTTGGCTAGCCAACTAATGGTGTATGGCTAAGGATGCGACGTCATTGTTAGGTTCAATCTCTTGAAAAAATTTGTTGATATTAGGTTCTTTTGGCTACTATTGTCAATGATGAAATGGAGGTGGGTCCCCTTCACCCACATCTGTGAGTGGAAGAGGTGGTCCCCTTCTTCAAGCTCCTTTGGTTTTTCTGGCTGGACTTTTGTGGTAGTGATGGCGACACTGGGTTTTGCGTCAATGATCTATTTTCTCTTATCCGTTTCTGAATCAGAGTCTGATTTGACATCCAAATCCGAGGATTTCGTCTCAGCCAACAATGACAGTTTGGAGTAACATTCATTAATGTTGTGCCAAGAGATATTGTTAAACTCACACCACTTTCTAGTGTCCTTCTTTGACTTCTCATTACCGTTATTTTCTTGTGACTTGGACTAGTTGTCCTGGGGTTGGCCATCTTTTCTTTGGGAGTTAGGACCACCTTTACCGTGCTTCTTCTGCAATGGGTTTGCAGAAATGAAATCCCGCTTATTCTTTTTCTTGAACTTTTGCTCGATATTGAGAGCATATCAGTAAGTGACTTCTAGTGAGGAGATGTCTAGGAACTCCATATCTGTTTGGATGTACCTGTGTAGGTCACTGCTGTACTTCAGAATTAGGTATTTCTCAGAATATTTAATACCCAAATTTGTGCACAAGGTATGGAAGATGTTGGCATACTCCAACACCGTTTGGTCTCTCTCCTAACGTAGTGTTGTCCATCTCGTGTATTGGTCATCATAGTTTCCAATAGGGTAGTATTGCTCCTTCAGGGCATCAACAAAAGTCGCCCAAGTGGGTTCTGGCCCAAAAATTGCAAAATCATCTTCGACATGTTGTTCATAGTAAGTCTCCCACCAATCTCTAATATGGGGAAGGTATTTAAGGAGCGCAAAGGTGATTTTTTCACTGTTGGAAAATTTTTGGACAAAGAAATAACCCTCTAGCAAACTTAACCATTTTTCCAAAGTGTCAATGTATATCTGGCCTTCAAATAATGAAATATCAAAGTTAACTTGTACCTTAAAGGGCGTCACACCTCCGAAGTGACTGTTGGTTGAAGGTGCTTTCGTTGCTATTGGAAACCGTTGAAGGATCTGGGAAAAATTATCCATCATCTCATTCTTGTGTCATGCGAGGGGTTCCTCGAGAAAAAAATTGATAGGATCTCCTGCTCCGTTGTCTCTCTTTTCTTCTACCATGGGAGGCTACTTGGGTCGGCTGGAGCATTTTTCCCTAAGCTTAACTAGTTCGATACCCAACTCTTAGAAGCCTGACCTCATCGAGGACATGCACAACGAAATAACAAAGAGAAGATTGCTCTAGTACCGCTGATTTAGATTATATTGAGAACGACATGAAGACAAACATAAAACAAAGATATAACAAGAAAATACACAAATATATTACAAGGAACACAATAATGCAGTAAAACTCATACAAAAGATTGTAAAATGCAAAGCACACAAGCTAGCTAGAATTGTGGTAGCTTATCTCTGAAGAGAGATATGTTTCGGCTACGCTCATTCGCAAGAAGCTGATTACAACAAGGTTGAAAAAGACCTTTTAACATTAAACATCAATGAGAAAACCTTAAACATCCAAAACCCTAACCCTAGAAGATGAAACATCAAAAGGTTTGTGGGCCCCGATGTGATTAGTTGATAAGTCAACTTCTCGAGGGCGTAAATTTTCCAAACGATATTTGTTTGTGGTGCTCGGTACCCCATCAGAAAGGTCTAGGTGAGTACACATTCCATTCAACCTAGCGTTTGCCTTCAACTACATTGTAGGCACTATCATGCCAAAAAAGCGTTGTTTAGAGCCTCAAAACGACCCTAGAAGTTTGGGACCCAAAAAACCATAGAAAAACTGCCAAGATGTGAAACCATTCTGAATGAGTGGAATAGGTGGGTGGCCACTAGTATCCACCTAGATCACTCACAATCTTCTAAGATATATTCACGACCCGGAAAACCTTCCAATATTGCAAAGTCCATGTCATTTCCCATATCATGTAATATAACATAATTAATGATATGTGAAATATTTGTTGCATTTTTTGGTAACTCATCAAGGGCATGTATGTCAATTTCAACACCTCAATAATAAGGATCATTCTCAATCTTATACAAAAATGCATCCATTATGTTTATCTTTCTAATGATGAAATCATAGCTTGATCCTCGACGACCTTTTTTCGTACAACAATCATTAAATCCAAGTCTTTAATATGTCAGGGTAATTTCTTGGAAACATCTTTGACCTCTTAAGGAAAATTGATGGTCTATCCTCTATATTTGTATTTCCCACCTATTGAATGCATTACCTGCAAAATTGGACTGGGTCATGCTATAAACATCTCTTCAACTTGTGTAAGACTTGCAAGGACAAAAGGTTGCAACCATGGATTCGTATGGTTTTAATATGAAAATCTATGACTATTACCCTCTCTTTTACATCTCGTACACATCGGACCTATATTCGTAGTCACCACTTGAATTCCAGGATATGACTCCTCACACACATGGCACATTTCAATATCACTGAATGTATCAATTATTTCACGATTTTTTTTTGTGCAATAACTTCATATTCATATGAAATCACTAGTACATTGGATTTTGTTCGAAGTTCATCATCATCTAACACTATTGGTTGATGATTTTCGTTATTGGTACCCGTTAGAGAAATAGGTTCAGTTTCTATCATCACCTTGTTGACACCTCTCCATTGTCTTTGTCTATGTGCTCTTTCTTGATCTCTATTTTGACTTCTATGTTCTTCCCAACCATCCTTGTTCATTATTTGCAATTGCAATTTTTTTCTTTGAGAATTGTTTTTTCATTGTCCTTCCCTTTGATCCTCATTCATTCTTTGCAGTTGCAATCTTTTTCTTTCACGATCCTTTCTTCGTTGTTCTTCCTTTTGATTCCTAGTAATCTATTCTTGTCACAATCTTTGTTTCTCGTTTTTCTATATCATCATTTCTTCCCTTTCAATTTCAATGACTTGTTGCATTTGATTCAATGCATGTCTTCTAACTCGTTGTTGTYTTTTACTCTTACATTCAATATTGTTATTATTCATTTMTCGAATAATAGTAGATTTTCAATGATTTGCAATTTGTATTCCTATATCAAACAAACATAAACAATGGAAAGGACATTAATAGTGTAATTCCAGAATAGTTACAAAGTAATAGTAGCATCGATGCCAAAAATAATAGAAACTAAATGACTAAATAAATCCATCTCTTKCTCTACCAACACCCATACAACAAAAACCATAACATTTAGAAAAACAACAACATTAAAATATGAATTCACATAGTGATGCCAAAGTATAAAGTCGGTGGGCACTAAATGATGTAGCCAATAAATTTTGATTCATTCATGATATCTAAAAACCACATAAAAACACAAGAATGAAAAATAACTCTCTTTTATTCCTTCTCCATCCTAATTATTACAATGGAAGTTCAACCCCTTATAACTATTATCTGAGATTTTTGAAAACAACTAATTTTAGAAAAATTCTCGCATGACTCTAAAACTGACCAATAAGTAAAAGCTAATTAGAGAAACATTATTTTTCAACTCATTATTTTTCAACTCTCTTGTCTGATTAGGTGCATAAACTACGAGATCACTGATAATTACTAATTTAAAAATTCTCGTAAAAACACTAAAACCCAAATTTGAGGCCTTATATGAAGGAATTTGGCCCCGAAAAAGTGTCTAAACGATGTTTGGTTCGAAGGATCAAATTGGAATGACAATGAACTCTTTGAGACACAACTCGCTCTAAAATTTCAGCCCAAACGGATAACCGAGTCAAAATTTATGACCCTCGGAAATCCATGTTGATATTATGGTAGCTACGGGAGGTATTGACATCCACTTGTGACCTTTGATGAGATTAGAATATTCCATGAAGCAAGAGAAACCCTAAAATACTTGGACATAACCCTAGAAGAGAAGTCGACTAAATAAAATATTTTATATTGAGTCTTTAGTCTCCAGAAGAAGAAGTCGGCCCAATCAGCTTAAAGAAAGCAGTATAAATACAGGACGCCAATTCTCATTTGAGACAGACATCTCGAAACTGCATAAATCCACTTGTGCGCACTGCAAAAATCGAGTAGTGCGCAAGTCTGGGGAGCAGCTATAGCTGTAGTTCCTGCAACTTGTAATTTCGGTCTTTCTGGGTTTGAATTTATGATCAGTCTTGGTTATCTTTGCTTGGTGCATTAGCCTTGGCTGGCTATTGATTTTCTACCATAATTCTTCTCTCTGTCAAGGTCAAGGTGCTCGGGGGTGGCATTCATGCCTATGGTTGGGTGACAATATTACTATATTGTCTATGGTTAGACAAGCACATCCACATTTCTAACAGGTTATGGGCCCACACCTCCTTCATTTAGTCTAACCAACTGGAAGGAAGCTAAGCCATACGGTTATCGATCTCGTTGAAGAATTACCACTAGGGTTTCTAGCAGGTACAGTTACTGAAGCACTGTCACTAGGGTTACTAGCAAGTGCAGTTGCAAAAACCCTAAAACTCTTTCCCGACACCTTATGATGGAACACCTTACTCAAGGAGAAGATATTCTAGTGCGCCTTAGTCCAGCGCACCTATTGGCACTCTTAGAAGGAAAAAACATCAAGGCTGAGATTTTGGGTCAAAATCAAAGTTTGACCAGTTATCCATCAACAGAAATCATGAATGAAAAGATGAATCATCTACACTATTCATCTCTCACAGGAACTCTTCAAGATGACATGTGGATAATTGACAGTGGAGCTTACAGAGATATGACATGAGACCAGGCCAGACTCTCTAATCTAAATGAAAAGAAGACATCCTACAAGATAGAACTTGGAGATAAGAACATGTAACGATCCCCRCCGTTACGGCAACATGCGACGCATAACAAGTGCAATTTATTTTTTTTAAAGAAGGAAAGTAACAACGACAACAATCAATCAACGCAACTTGATTACRAACACAACGCACACAATTCAGGCAACAAACAACCTAAYGACCCAACATACTAGCRCATCATGCAACTGGATGCAACATACGAAAAATCAAATAGACAAAAATAAAAATGACTACCCACCCGTCCTACCCTRCAAGGTTAGGACCTCCAGGACTCATAAGCAAYGCTYAAGCCCAGGTTCCCATCGATCTTGACCATTTAAGGTCTCAAGGCTGGCAATTTTTTCTGAGRAACAAGGAGGTGTCGACATTCCACCCGACACATGCAAAATCACACCTACTAAGCTAAAAGACAACAACAATTAATCAAAACACCACAGCTTTGACAACCAGTATCTAGAACTTATACGGCGAGCAAGAAACCAATCACATTAAAACGTTACAAAACCAAGTACACACATCAATTACAATGAACAACCACAACCACATCGGGAAGCACAAGACTCAATGCCAGGTTATCATACGCGCATGTCGCTTAAGCGCACTTTGATCCCATCATAAGGAATTATGCCACTGCCATGTGACAAGCGCGATTGTAACTAAGGCGCAAACTTAAACAATCATGAATACTTAAACTCAAGACACAATCACCAAATGCCAGGAACCCCAAACTTAACTGTCATACCTTACAATGGAATATATAACGAGAGCACTCTACTCAATCAATGCTAACGATGTGCAAGGTAACGACATTTAACACAGGGCTAAATTTTTCAACACAAACTCATAATTAAATAATTACCAATTTTCAAGGAAGGATTCCACTAACCACATCAAGGATTCAATAAGTACTTAATCAATTCCCTGTTGTGAAAACAAACATAGCTTCCATAAAGCGATAATCATAGTACGACCAATTAAAACACTTAAGACTATTGTAAAGCTATTGAACTATTATCAGGAGATAACACATTAAAGTAATTAGCCCTTTAGACTGAGGTAAAAGCCAGTAAGACTATTAAACTACGATAACTCATTAATAAAAGTAAAGCATTATGACAGTTGCAAATGAATGAATTTTTAAACTGTTGTTAAAAAGACTAAGTTATAATGAGCGATAATCACACTGATCATAATTATACCTTAAACTGTAAAACAATCAACTGATCTAA
>JASDQU010714775.1:11938-25279 GCA_032191745.1 Picea mariana
TTAATTATTATCATTTATGTATTAATTTTTCCAATCTTTAAAGTCTATTATCCAAAAAAAATCTTCCAAGACTACAGAATGGACAAGTGATTCCAAAAACTTAATAGAACGACATATATGCATTCTGGCTTTAGTCTTTTGTTTATAATGTTGTTATTTATGTTTTTTTAATCCTGTTATATGTGCAGGTCTGATATCTTTAGATTAAATGATCTATGATGTGTAGGAGGTTTATATTATAAATACCATCTATCATTTGCTTCATCAAAATACAAATGCTATGATTATATCTTCGATTTAAATAATGGGATTTATCCTTGAGTTTTAAATTGAATGATAAAATGAATAGATTGCTTCCAAATTTATCTTGCTGTAATCATGTATAATTATGAGATCACAGGTTTATATTTTTGTTTCATTTTCTGTCATTAAAACCTAAGCTGTCAATACATGTTCTAAATTTATTTAGAACAATGATAAGGTTCATTGCAGATTTCTCTCTTGGACATGGCAGTTGGATGTTCACCACTAATGCAGATGCTTGGATACACCTCACTAATTCATTGATAGGATAGCTTCTTTGTATTTTTCTGTCATTTACATATCATTGAAACTAGAATGTATGGTTCAGCTTTGACTATCCACATGTTCATGTTTCATTAACTTTTTTTGCAAGATTCTTTAAATTTATAAAAGAAAAACAATAAATATTTTTATGTGCTTTCTTTATCTGCTTCCTAGAAGCAATCATTTTTCACATCGATTTTCGTAAGTTTCGATTAAAACTTGCATCTTGTAAATCGTGTAAATAAACGAGACTTGTATATCTTCTTCTTAAATACAACTATTATAGTTACATTTGAACATATGTACATATATATAATGTGTTTAGTAATTAGTTAGTTATTTCTCTCTTTTATTCGTTTCTTTTAGGATTCTTAGATTAACTAACGGAGTCATTAAACCCGTTAGAACGAGTTACACCAAACGGCTTGGGTTATTGAGACAACCCCAGACCGGACTCGCTCTTCCAGTTGATGGACGGTCAATTTCGCCCATCAACAAGACCTTCTTACAATCAACCATTAAGGCGACCCTATCCACTACCTGTACAAAGGCATGGCTCAACTTTACTCAACCTTACAACATAAATCCGTATAGGATCATATTTTAAATTTAAAAATGGGCGGGTCTGTGCCTCTCCCTTCCCCTAATGCACGCCTATGTGTTGGCTTGCTGGCGCATCTGCTGATGTCGAAGGATGCTCCTGCATCATTGAACCTCTATAATCTGGAAGATTCTCCTTTGGATGTCATTTGGCTCCTCAATCTCTTCTTGTAAGAATTTTAGGACTGGTATACCAAGCTAGGTGGGAAAAACAACGTCTACACCATAAACAAGCTGAAATGGCAAGGTTCCCAAAGAATTCTTGGTGCTAATTCTCTCGGCCCACAAAGCATACTTGAGTTTAGAGTCCCAAGATTTCTTATATTTGGTCAACAACTTCTTGATAATCCTGATGAGAGTTTTGTTTGATGACTCTGCCAGACCATTCCCCTGAGGGTAATAAGGCATGGAATGTGTCAAGGAAAGGTTATGATTGCCACATAAGTCAATCATGGCTTTGGATTTGAATGCTTGGGCATTGTCTGTTACAAGCTTGCCGGAGCAGCCAAATCTAACAAAAATATTGGTTTCCAGGAAATTCATGATCACCTTGTCAGTGGCATTCCTGGTGGGCACAACCTCGATCCACTTGGTGAAATAGTCAATGATAGTGAGAATCCACTTGTGTTTCCCACTGGAGGATGGATTTATCTCACCTATGAAGTCTAACCCCCGTTGCTAAAATGGACCACTGGCAGTGATAGGTTTTAGGGGTAGTGATAGTAACTTATGTTTTTCTGCAAATTTTTGACATTCATTGCAAGCCCTAACAGTAGTAAATATATCATAGAAAAGGGTGGGCCAGTAGTACCTTGCCTTTAAAATCTTGAGAGTTGTGGCCTTTCGATGTTGGTGTCCTCCACATACTCCTCTATGCATTTATGTTGTGACATGTTTGGCTTCATTTTCATCAGGGCATTTTAACAGGATGCTAGCAAGATACCTCCAATACAAGTTCTAGTTTGAAATGCAGAATTTGATAGCCTTCAATTTGAGAGACCTGGCCTTTTTCTTCTTCACATATGGTGGACATTCAAGATGCTGAAGAAAATAAATGATTTTTCTATACCAAGGTGAAGAGGAGTAATTTTCAAATACCTGCATGTTGTAGGTCTATATAATATCTAGATTGGGTCAAATATCAAGGATTGCCTCAAAGGTTGGTTCAGGAGACAATATCCCAATGAACTGAGATTAATTCCATTTCTTGTGCTTTTGGGCATTTGGCTAGGTCATAATGCCCTCCTCCTTGACAACATGCAAATTCCCACTTTCTAGGTATTCACTCAAGTATGCAGAGCATTTCAACTCCATGGAAGGGCCACTCATACTAAACTTCCTTGTAGAAAAGGAAAGCTTTAGGTTAACAAAAATTGCCCATTGGGATTCTTCAATGGAGCTTGTCAAGGACTCATGAACACTAGCAATCTTGGGGGTAAATTATGCTTTGAAGATCTTGATCATCATATTAGATTTAAAGTCAGCCTCATAAGTGGCTCCAACAACTTTTTCTAGTTGATGGCACTTCAAGCGTTGTTGATGGTTGCATTAGATAAATGCATATATGGACTATAAGTTTCCAGTGACTCATTGTAAGTGATCAGGTGGATGAGGAATGAGCAACTCATATGAAATGTAGCCATCCAACCTCTAGCATATTTAATCAAGGCGAACTCATGGTTGTTCCATAAGATAACTTACACTCATGTCTGTCGTGAATTGAATACATAAGCTAATGCTCTTTCTAAGTTGGGTCTTCATTTGGTAGTAGGGACCCTTTGGCTAGAAGAAACTATTTGTGGGATAACTACATAGTCATGTATCCCTTTATGAATATTTTATAAAATTATCTAATATGTATACAAGTTTATTTTTAGTTGTAATAGTGATGCAAAGAATAGATGGAATGTCTCTATGAGAGACTATTATGTCAATTTTATACTTCGTGGAGAATCCATTTTTTGAACTTTAAGGAAGTATGTGAGGTTGATATGTAGGGTCTGAGCTTTATGTTTTTATGGGAAGTTGGTGGATTGTTTTACAATTATTATATGGGTGGAGAAAACTCTGTTATTCTCCAAAAAAAATTGTAATAGTGCCTTTGACACTCGTGGAATGTGTTTTATATTCTTACTAGAATACAAAATGTGGTCTTTTTCCTTGGACAAAACAATACTAGGTATTCAACACTTAAATACAAGGAAACATAAGTGCAAGGATTAGCTTAACTGGTTGTCGTCAATATTACTAGGCATTTGGTTAATTATATGTTCATAATTGCTTGATTCAAATTCTCCCAAATAAAATACACTAGTCTGTATCACTGAATTTATTAAAAATACCATTCACAAATATAAAAAAATCATCCCTTAAATTTCTTTATAGCAAAACATTATCTCTAAAAATTTCCAAAATATAATCTTTTAAAATTTGACTTAGACTTTAAAACTTCGTTAACTCACCACAATTAATGCATAGCACATAAAGGCAATAAGAGTTTGAGAAGTAAAGCATTTAAATAGTCCACTTAACGTATAGAAACTTTGAAATTTAATAAATGCTACACAATCTCTTAAATTATACCATGCAAAGAATTCCACCACATGGACCACGTGGTTATCTATTTAACATAAGAATAGGTATATCCATTACAAATGCCACACAAAATTTAAAAATATTATCACTTAGTTTGAAAGAAAAATGCTATAAGTCATGCATCTTGAAAGTTGGGTGTAGGTGTTAGCGCTCGTGCACTTTGAAAGATTGGTTGAGGTGGTAGATTTTATATAGTTGCTTTATTTGTATAGGTGGGTGGTGAAAAGTTATTTTTGTTGTAAAGATGTTTTATTGACGTGCAAACAAATAAAAATGATTTTTAATAATGGGATAATTTTGATTCGTTTACCTTATACACATGTTTACAATTCCCCATTAAATTAAAAGTGTATTTAACATTAAATTGGAAAAAATGTTTACAATTTCACATTAAATTAAAAAAAAACTATATTGGTGCGTTGAATATAAATATTACAACCTAAATGTTATTGAATGTATAATACAAAACTACAAAGTTTATTTATTTATATTTTGAATTTGAATTCTTATAAAAAAAATTGACATTTCAAATATCAAAACAAACACATACATATGTATATATCAAAAATAAAGTTAGCATATCAAATATAGAAATTTAAAAAAGTTATATCATAAAATAAGATTGTTTCACTTTTGTTTTTTAATATTTTTTAGAAAACAATTATAATTTTGTATTTTTTTCCTAAAGAAATATATATATATATATATATATATATGAATCAAATTTGAGTGGTAGAGAGGAGAAGTTGTTATCCTCTTCATTTGGGTTTAAATCTCACTTGTGACATGTTTACTTTTGTAAGTTGATTTTGTATTCAAGCTCTTCATGAGCTAATTGTTGATTAAGATTAACAATGTATCGACAATCTTATCTCTCCTAATAATTCCTAATTTATGATATGTATGTCCTGCACAATCTCATAAAAGATTCAAAATCCCACATCAAAGAAGGTATAGTATTCTAATGCATTAAAAACTATAACAACAAATATAAACATGTATAAAAGAAAGGTCTTCAAATTGTCCTTAATGTAAAGTTGTCATCAAAATAATCATATTGTCTTCAAAGATATATCTTCAAAGGTCTTTGAATTGTCTTCAAACAAAACTCAAAAAGTCAGTGTATCCTTAAGATCAAAAAGATAAAAAGGATAGTGTGTCCCAAAGCATTAAAAACGAGAACAAAATAGACATTGTGTCCAAAAAAAAAGTCTTCAAGATAAAATTGTCATCAAAATCATCATATTGTCTTCTAAAACATTCCTTCAATAGTCTTTAATTTTTTTTCTTTCAATTAAGCCTAAAAAAGGTAGTGTATTTTGAAGATCAAAATGTTGTAACAACACATATATGCATGTCAAAGAAAATCACATCATAACATTGGAAGGTTGTGTTGAAGGCACATACAAAAAATCAACAAGACTCACCCGTAGATGGAGAAAGAGAACTTAAGTCATGATATAACAAGAGACATAATTAGAGGGCAAAGGTGACCAAATCCTTGTCCTTCATTTCTTCTTCAATTATCAAAACCCCTAGTTCACCATTAACAATAGATTTTGATCGCTCATCAACAACACAATCATGTTCTCTATAAATGCATTGAAAGTTAATGTCCTGGAATTGAGAAGTTTGTTGTTTGGTTTGATCAATAAGTAGGCTTAAAGCAAGATTGTTCATCTTGAAATTTCCCTCACCCATTCTATAACTGATTTTGAGTCCTTGAAAACTTGTAACATGTCTAACTCTTTTTAGAGGCCAAATTCAAGAGAGATTTGAGGGCATGGAATTTTATCGAGTTATTGCTTCCTCTCCCCAAACCATTATTGAATTTGAAGTTAATCCTATCATTAATAAATAACATACCTTGTACCACAAGGCCTGAGGCTGCCTTGACTTGCACCATAAAAAAATTCCAAGGTGAAAGATTTATCAACCTCCAGTTCTCCTACTTATCTTGGATTTTTTTTTGTTTTGGATCTTGTTTGGTTTCCTCATATATAAATCTAATCTTGAGAAAAACTTCTAAGGGAGAGAAAGATAAACCCTAGATGAGCACATTGTTTCTTGTGAGCCATAATTCTAAAAAAAAATAGAGATAGAACCGTGTAACTTTCAACATATCACTCTTCCATCCATTTTTTTGTAATCGTCTAAAAGAAATTAACCCTCCCAAAAACCCACCCCCATAAAAAGTAAAAACCTCTTTTCAGACTTCCCTAAAAAAACAATTTATAAAAATAGATTGAATGCTCTACTCGACTGCAACCGTGATGCATACAATACAAATCCCTTACCCTTTCACAATTCATAAGAATAGATTATAGATTGAATGCTCTACTCAACCGTGATGCATACAATACAAATCCCTTACCCTTTCCATGGTCTTCTCTGTAGAGTATTTCACATGAGAACCTTGCTACTTGGGAGTAGCCAAAATAATAGTCTTGTTCTCGTTGAAGCCTTTTTTTTCTAGGTAGGTTTCCACCACTAATTGTCCTCATACGCATCATATAAACATTGCTGGTATCCCCAATCTCATAGTCTATACACTAAAGTAATTACGAGCCTATACAATTTCATCTTCATGAAGTCTTAATTTATAAAAAAAAAATTAGTGTATATATATATAGTTGTATATTGAATAATATTGAGTATAAACATAATAGATATAAATCCATTTTTTTTAATGTATATGTGTATAGTTGTATATTGAACAATATTATTGAATGTATTGAATATAAATATAATTCCATTTTTTTTTTCATGTATATGTGTATAGTTGTATATTGAACAATATTATTGAATGTATTGAATATAAACATAATTGAACAAATTCTAGTTTTACACATACTTTTAAGTTATAAATTTTTGAGATTTGTATTTTAAATTTATAAAAAAATGAAATATAATTTTTTTTTTTTATAAGAAAGAATTTATATATAAGGAGTCTTCAAAAAGCCAAAGTTACAAAGAGTGCAGAAGTGTCGTACTGTAATAACTGAACTGCCCTACGAAGAAACCAGTTCAGTCAATCGGTGTTGGGATCAAAATGACTACCAGTCTTACAAAATTGAAAACCAAAGCGAAGAAAAGTAAACTAAAAGTTATAAGTAAAACTCTAATATTGGCCTTCATGAGACCACAAAAGACCTGTGTGCTGGTCATACACTTGGCTTGTAAGCTGGCCATCCAGACGGAGAGGTGGCGTGGGTTACAAGGTCCCAGGGCTCCTCTTTGACAACTGCCCCTCTCCATTCCATTTGCTCATGCGTGTCGGTGTCTGAGTCACCCCTTTCCAGTCTGTCGTTGGGCCATGTGCCTCCCAATTCCCTGGGCACATGCAAGCCCTATCCTGCTGCAGCGTAGGCCCCGGGTGTTTCTTCTTTGATGGGCGTGTATTCCTCGTCCATGGCCACATGCATGGCCTGCCCAGAGTTGCCACCTCCTGTGGGAACCCCCCTTTCACTTGAGTCTCCTATATGGATGTGCTCTACTGCCTTCGGTGCGTCTGGTGTGAAGTGGAAGGCCCCTTTGAAGGTGGAGAGGATTCGAAGGAGCGCAGAGGTCTTCCCGTCCAATATCTGCAGCCAAAACTGGAGGTCATCCAGGCCTTGTTGAAGCTCGAAGACCAACCCGTGGAGAATGGCCATGCTATCTTGCAATTGCGAGTTTGGGACTGAGTTTGAAAAGGAATGTGGCCCAAGCTGAGTTTTCTGTAGAAGAGGTGGTGCTTCCAAGGGTGGGCGAGTTAAGGAGTTCTCTGGAGGAGCCAGGGTGCTGGCTGGTGAATTGGGTGGTACTGCAGGAGGCGCCCAAGATGAAGAGGCTCTGTCAAGAGTGGGTCCTGAGGGAAAACCTAGCAAGCTATCAGAGAGTGTCAACCCCTCAAGCCGGGAAGCAGGAGGGGAGGAGGTGGTGAGTGGTTCTTGTTCAGACTGCGAGGAATGCGAGGAGTGAGAGGGGGACGAACCAGGGGAGGAGCCCGGGGCGGTTGCAGGCACCTGAGCGAGGACCAATTGAGGCCGCAGTGGTTGCCAGGGCGAGCCTCTCCTTAGCTTGCCTCTCTGTCTCGGCATTCTGACGGCTCAGGGGGAGATGGTGAGTGTAGGGAAAGACCCCAGATGGTCGAGGAGGAGATGGAGAAAAAACCAGTTGCAGGAGAGCGCAACGAAAGAGGGAGGCCAGAATGAGGCATGGCTTCGCAGTTGATGGAGAAGAAGGCGATGTTGCATGCGTAGAGTAATGGTGCGTTCAATGAGCAGAGCCATGGAGGGGACAACTTGAGGAGGTCAAGCACACCAGACTTAATGGTGCCTGGGACATCGTATAGGGAAGTTAAATGCATGGGGTTGGCGGTGGTGCTTGCCACACTTCAGTCACATGGCAATCGCCATGCTGGCCTATTCGTGTCGCCTCCAAGTGCTATGTGTCCCGCACTATCACCCCATCTGGGGGAAAAACAATACAATTTTAAAATGCATGTCAAATTTTAATTGAAATGAATTTATGCATTTTTGAGATTCATATCTTAAATTTATTAAAAAAATACAAATACAATTTTTATTACAATTTTAAAATGCATGTCAAACTTTAGTTGAAATAAATTTATGTGAGATTCATATCTTAAATTTATTAAAAAAAACACAAATACAATTTTTACAATTTTAAGATGCATGTCAAACTTTAGTTGAAATGAGTTTATGCTTATACATACTTGTTGAAGAAATACCATTTGCAATATTAAGTGATTGATAATTAAAAAACAAAATTCTTAAAGCATATGTCAAAATTGACTCAACATTAAATATTTTGATTCAACATTAAATACTTCGTGTAATTAATTTGAAGAAAAATTTTAATAAAAAAATTAAAGTTTTCGTATATGTGTGTGTGTGATGGTGGTGGTGATGGTGATGATGATGGTGGTTAACATCCACTGAAATCAAGATTAGTTTATTAAACCTTAAGAAAGGTAAGAAAATAGTTCTTTAAAATGTTATTTTGATGCTCGAAAATCATTACGAGAAGCGTTCCAAGATCACTATAGTTTTGATAGCTTAGAAGGTTAGGAAGGTCGGTATTGTGACAAATATTTTGAAATTGAGATCTAATTTGGGTATACACATGGCACTCTAGGAGAAAGTGCTTTTCATCTTCAACCCTCTGGGTGACATAGAGGTGATAAATTTGTTCATGCCATGATGTTTTGGGAATTGTCCAACATCCACTTTCACTATGCAACTCATGAGAATTAGTTCTTATTTTAGCAATATTGATTCTCTTCCTTATACTAGTCAAAACAAAGAGATACTTTTAATTTTCAAGATTAGGGTTAATAACGTCCTTATAGTATCTTGATTTTCTTTTATCCTCTAATTCTTTTTTTTTCAACAATAACTGGTGCATATTATATTTATAAAAAAATGAGCGGCCTAAGCGTGCAAAGACTTACAAAAATGATCCAAAATGTGCCCATAAGCGAGACAAAAATTGCTTGTTTGTCATTGAACTAATCCTATATATCCTATTGTAAGTCCGTACTCCGATAGGAGTCCTTACATTACAAAATTTGGCTGTGGATATTTTGAAAAAGATGCTTAGAATACATACATATTTAAAAGACATTAATTACCCGACTTGGTTTGATATGGAGAGTCCATCTCTTCTTTGTTCGTGTCTCGTTTTGGGATGTTTAGGTCCAAAAGAGGATTGTCCACAAGAGGGGAGGAGCCACTCACAAAAGGAATTGTCTCTTTTTCCATGGGAACCAGTGCAAACTGAACCTGTAGACTTTCCACTTAAGACCGAATTGTGTCTACTTTGTCATGCCGTTGCCTCATGGTTGTCCCATGATGTACGAGGATTTCCAATATATAGGTTACCTACATAGATAATCCTTAAAATGCAAGTCAAAATTATTGGAGGGACTTCCATAGGTCGTCAGTGTTGTCAACCTACTCCTGGGACTTGTCTTTGCCATGAGGCATTTGAACCAGAGAAGGCATGTTTCGATATAGGAGTCTGTGTGTCAAGGGAGGGGAGCTTATTGGGATGCTCTCCGACGAGTCCTTGGCCAAATGATAAGTCCTCAGATAGAAAGCCCAAAGTCGCCTACTATAATGTCCAGATTGCCTAACTTTCACTTCCTCTCGGATGCTAAAGTGGACGAAGAGAATGAAACCACATGTCGAAAAACTAGCAAGCTGATCACACCGAGGGCCCAAAAGAGATGAGCCAAATAATAAGAGGTCACTAGAATGCAACCCACCTATGCACACCTGAGAATCCTTGGTCCCAATTGTCCCTCTTGATTGCTAGATGAAATTAAGCCATGCGAGTCGAGCTGGCAAGCTCGATATCTTCCTTGACAAATCCAGGCTTACATACATTTCTTCTAGTAGCTCGTAAAAGGAACAAAGTCCTCCTACGCGCACTTGTAATTCCCTATTCCCAATTCTTTCCTTAGAGCACTAAGAAGAGAAAAGCTAGACAAGGGGGGCTTTGAGGCATGACTTCTTCTTGAGCAGTTGAATACTAATGAACCAATCCTCCAGATTCACATCGTAAGGGATGTAAATAGAAGGAAGGATCTCACGCACGAACTAAATTCCATGAACCTTCATGATGGCAATCAAGTGACATAGTTGTCTGAACAATCCAACGACCTCTGTTTCCATCACGTCTGTTACGTCCTGCACGCGTGGATTATTCTTTGGCGCAACAAATTCACTAAACACAGAGTACACTAACCCACCTTGTTCTTGTGGAGGGAGTACTTGAAACATAACATATTGGGCGCTGCTTCCACTCTCATGTGTGAACGAGGAATGCTCTGTCGACTTGACATTGCTATTCTTGCCTAGGTGTGCCACTTGTATAGCCTATGTGGTGTCCGATGTGATGTGCATTTACTATGGAATTGGGAGGTGGGATGATCTCCCATTAATCCGACTAGCCCCTTTTGGAGCCAACGTGGCTAGGTTGGCTTGTGCATAAACCAATCCATTATTTTCCCTCAGAACGTGGTGAAATGTGACTTGGGGTATATCCTTGAGAGCGTGCCTAATTGTTTTGACAATGTTGTTCAATTGAATATCCCTTGGCATCGTTCCTTTAACCAAGCTTATGATTGTGTTCAAGGAATCTCCTAAAATGCCAAGGTGTTGGATCTGTCTTTCCTTGGCTATCATTACCCCTTGGAGAAGGGTGTATTCTTCAATTTGGTTATTGGTGACGATACTTAAGCTCCATGCAAAGCTAATCTCGATATTTCCCATGGGGTCGAGGATGACCCCTCCCGCACCTGCCACCCCGATTTATCCTCCAATTCTTTATCGCACCAAAGATTTTCCTTAAATTTAGTTTGGATAATATTTTTAATATCATCAATATTTAATATATATAATAATATTATGTCGGCACACCATGCTCGTGCCACACCATCACCGCACTAAAGGATTTTAAACGTCGTTGATTTTCATTTATTTTATTTTAGTGGTGTGAGAGGGAAGGACTTGCATGATGCTTATACACCTTTATGGACTCATTCTTGTGATGACCACCTTTCTTTCTAAGTTTTATATATTTTATGGTTACATTAATTTGGTCGACTCCATTTTTAAATAAAAAATGAAATTGAATATGTTCAAAATTCTAGGTAGTGTGAGTTTTGTATAATCCAAATTCTATGGATGGAAGAACTTTGTTGTAAAAATTTTACTTTATTTTATTGTAAATTAATTTAGATATTCTAAAAATGAATACAAAATTTAACTTATTAAATGATACAACTTGAGTGGGCCTAATGGTTAAGAACATGTGTTTCCTCCTAAGAAGTAACAAGTTCAAATCTAGAAGGGATAGGGTATATATATCTCCGTAAACTTTACCAACTAAACTTACAAATAAATTATTATTATTAAATTTTAATTTAAAAAACATATTATAAAATTAACTTCTTTTTTAATTAGAAAAAATACATAAAATAAAAGTAAGTTAATTTTGTAATATGTTTTTTAAATTAAAATTTAATGATTTAATAAATGATTTTTTTTAGAATATATAAATTAATTTAAAATAAAATAAAACCTTTATAACAGAATTCTAAATTCCATGGAATTTCGATTATATAAAACTCACACTACAAAATTTTGAACATATTCAATTTCATTTTTTACTTAAAAATGGAATCTATCTTAAACGTAGAAAGAAAGGTGACCATCACAAGAATGAATCCACAAGGGGTACAAGCATCATGCTTGTCCTTCCCTCTCACACCACTAAAATAAATGAAAATCAGCGACGTTTAAAATCCTCTAGTGTGGTGATGTTGTGGCCCCAGCATAGTGTGGCGTGCCGACATAATAGTATTGAAAATGCTTGTCGTATAAAAGTTTCAGTGGGTGAGTTTCGACTTTCTTTCTAGTCGAGGAAAGAGCAACTTCTGTCTCTCTTTTGTGTGGGTGCGCGGTGGAATTGAGTTTGAGAGAGTCCCTGCTCTCCTGTCCTGCCCTGTCTACATTTGATGGTTAGAGGTTTGGGGCGTGGTGCAACCATACCCTTACCATATTTATCCTCTTCACAGGGTACGGGAATGGGAGTGGCTTCGGCTCTCTCAAGCAATATGGCCAAGATCTATCTAGATTACTGCGGTATGTTCCTCAAAACCCATCTTTGATTTTTGGTAATGGGTTTGTGTCTGAAGCTCAAAAGTTTTGAGTGAGCTGGAATTGTGATTGTTGATGAATTATCTGAGATCAGCGAGCACTGGGTGATTTGTTATACTGGGTAGATGAGATAAATTAGGCTCAATGTGTTTCTTTTCTGCAACCAATCTAAGGCTAGGTTAGGTACGGTGGCTTTCATTTGTTGTACACGAATCCAACTCAACTGGTGGTTTTTTACCACCTAGGTTAGGTTAGTGGGTAATTTAGTGCACATTCATTGCATTTCCGGTTGCTGGTCCCATCCATTTTTGTATGTCATACCAACTGCTAGGATTGCAAGAAATAAGCGGTGTAACTCGTTTACATGGCCGTCGTTATACATTTTTGACAGTAACGTTCCTCACAATGCTTCATTAGCTTGAGTTAACATGCCAAACATTTATCTTTTGCAAAGTGATTCGGTCAAACTAAAGAGAAGCATTACAACTGGGGCGCCACAAGTGGCCTGCGCATGGCCATCGAGTGGTGAACCAATGATCAGAAGCACTCCCTCACGTTCACCCAGGACTTGCACCTGGCCTACACCACTTATTTGTGTCTCCGGGAGATTTGAACCTAGATGAGTGGCCTCACATGCGAACATATTCACCTCTGAACCATGATCCAATTGACAACATGCGAAACTTTAAGAACAAGAAATGATAAATGTCTGAAATTTGTGGCAAGTTTTGAATCCCTCCTATGTTTTTGCAGTCCTCTTTTCTGAATCTCCATGGAGTGTTTCAGCGTTCTTTATTGCACGACATTTCCCATCGTTGTTGCCCATGTTATAACATTCATCATCTGCAAAACTTTCTGTTAAGCATGATTATTTAATTTTATACCACATGCTGGTATTATTCAATCATAC
>JASDQU010714776.1:24286-35618 GCA_032191745.1 Picea mariana
GCTCAGTGTATATTCATGTCCCTAAGGAAAAGAGGACAAAGATGGAACCCTCAAGCAAGAAAGGGGTTTTTGTGGGGTACAGTGAGAACTCCAAGGCTTACAGGATATATGTACCAGCTCATTGGCAGATAGAGGTAAGCAGAGATGTGACTTTCCATGAGGAAGCCGCATTCAAGAAATCCAGAGAGCTTCAGCAGGAATCAGAAGCAGTTCAACCAACTTCACCCTCTTCTAAAAATGAAGAGTAAGATGATCAGAGGGAGGAACCTCATGAAGGGCCAAGTGATGAGCCCTAGAACCTGCTGAAGAGTTAGAAAGAACTCTTGAAGAACCTCCAGCCAAAAGGAAGCCAGGATGGCTTAAAGAAACAGTGCAGGAAGCAGAAAAGATAACTGCTCCCAAAGGGACTTTCAGTGATAGTAAGAGGCCTCACAGGTTTGGAGGCTATGTTGCACTGATGAGCAACATCAGTGATGCCAAACCTTCTTCATTTGAAGAAGTAGATAAATTACATGTATGGAAGGATGCCATGCTTGAGGAATATAGGTCAATTCTAAAGAACAATGTGTGGGACATTGTGTCGAGGCCAAAGGACAAATTAGTGGTCTCTTCCAAATGGATCTATAACATCAAACATGCAGCTGATGGGAGTGTGGAAAAGTTCAAAGCAAGATTTGTAGCCAGAGGGTTCACTCAGAAAGAAGGAATTGACTACGAAGAGACTTTTGCCTTTGTAGCCATGTATACCTCCATTCGAACTATTATTTCATTAGCTTCAATTCTTGGTTGGAAGCTACATCAGATGGATGTAAAAACAACATTCTTGAATGGAAAGATTGAATAGGAGGTCTTTGTGGAACAACCAGATGGTTTTGTACTGCATAATAAAGGCACTCATGTATGCAAGCTAAGGAAGGCCTTGTATGGTCTTAAGCAGGCTCCCAGAGTTTGGTATGACAAGATCGATGGCTTTCTTAAAAGCCCGGGCTTTCAAAAAAGTGACGCTGATGCAAATCTGTACTTCAAGGTAAGGGGGAACCAACCTGTTATACTAATCATGTATGATGATGATCTCTTTCTAACATGAGATGAAGGGCTAATAGCTTGGTGTTAGAGGGAGCTAATCTCAGAATTCGAGATGAAAGACTTAGGCTTGATGCATTACTTCCTAGGATTGGAAGTGTGGAAAAGACAGGGCGAGATATTTCTGGCACAAGGAAAATACACAGTGGATGTACCAAAGAGGTTTGGTATGATGGATTGCAAATCCATATCTACTCCGATGGTTACCAACCCGAGGAAGCTGCATGATTCTTTTTATCCATATCTATGTATTGTGCTTGTACAAAAGCATCATCAATTGTCTTAGGTTTGAAGAGGATTGCTATATGTGGTTGACCCTCCAAGTACTTGATAATGACACCTAGAGTCTTAGGTGAAATCCCCAATTGGATGGCTTGTTTTTGGAATTTTGTGGTGTACTCTTGTACACTTTGCCCATTTCTTTGCCTGAAATAGTGCCATCATATTCTCTAATCCTCCTCATAATCAATTGTGTAAAACTAAAATTTAATAAGATCCTTGAATATATCCCACTTGGTTATTGGTAGTTTTTTTTCCAACTTGAGTGCCTTAGAGTAACTTTCCCATCAAGTCTGGGCATGAGCTTCCAGATCCACTATGAAAAATGCAGTCCTCTTTTCTTCATTGATTCTGTGCACACTGAAATAAACCTCCTTGCTTCAACCAATTATTGAGCTTGAAGACTTCAACCTCACCATCGTAGGGCTTGATGTCTACTTTGGAAGGAAGTGGAGAAGAAGAGTTGCTTGATCCCTCTTTCTCTTTCTTTAGTTTTTCTTTGTTCTTTGAATCCTCAGGAAATATGCATTGCTCCTTCAACAACCCAAACATACTCTCAAGTGTTGACATTAAGAGTGTCATTCTTTTGGAAATGTGAGTTGCTTACAACTCTAGTGTAGGAAATACGACCTCTCTACATCACTATTTTCTCTATTTTGTTCCTTGGATGGGGATTGGAATTGCTTCCCCCACTCGTTTGTTCCGATCTCAATATTCAATGGCTGTGATTCTCCACCTTCTCAAGATTTTTCAGTCTCATGAGCATCAACTCTAATTGATTCCACATTCACTCCAGTGGATAATTAGTATTGTGCTCCTTAGTGTAGTGTATTATTTTTACTGTAAACAACTTGTAGAGTTTTTATTCATCCTCAAATCGTTGGTTTAAACAAAAAGAGATACCAAGATTGATAACAAACATGAACAACACACAAAAGACAAATAATCTCACCTTGGAGAAACCCCTTGTGGGAAAAACTCTAGCATTAAAATGGAGGACAATGCCTCTCACTTCAATTCTTCACCCTCTACATCACTCTTTTCTTATTTAGATCCATGGATGGGGACTGGAATTGCTCTCCCCCACTTGTGTGTTCCAATGTTAGGATTCAATTGTTGTGATCCTCCACTTAAGATTTTTCAGTCTCATGAGCATCAACTATGATCTATTCCACATTCACTTTAGTAGATAATTGGCTCTGATACCTATTATCCTAGGATTTGTAGTTGTGCGAAGCCCAACACAAGATCACCAAATCTTGCGTAACTACGGGAAATCCTACTGTTATCCCCACTTTTTAGGGATAACTAGGAGATCATGTCTCGAGGCCCACAGGTCCTAGACATGGAGTACCGAGAGTAGGATTGACCTGAGCATGGCCCTGGAGGGTCCATCCTTTTCTTCTTCCATCAGCTTTATCTTGTCAGCAGCAGCAACATCCATCACCATCGGCTTGGTCTTGTATCAGAAGAGGTTCTTGCTCCATGAGGTAATTGGTCCAGGTATCATGGTATGTGTCACTTTTGATCATTGAAACCTTTAAATATATGCATCTTATCCATTGATTTAGAGGAGACGAAGAAGAATATGCCAGCATCTTTAATTCTAGACTCTAGCCATAAGATTAGGGTTTGTAATCAAAAGTTTGATTAATCCAGCTCTTTTCAATAGGGGGACGCCTATCGGCGTAATCAGTAGAAGCACAGTATATTGTTTCCCATTATTTGTCATTACCAATGCAACATTTTAAAGGGAGGAGTTCCCACAACTAAAAGAAAGGAAAAACAGGAGAGACAAATTTCAAATTATAAAGTCTCTTTGCCTTGTATTTTCTGTGTACAAGGCAAAGAAATTTTAAAATTTTAAGAAACAATTTGCAGAAGATCCGTTAATTGAGAAGATCTAGATACCAAAAGATGCTCTTCAGCATACTGAGATTAAGAGCAACACAGTATACTGCATCTCAGTTTTTTACATTACCAAGGCAGCACTTGGGAATTCAAAAAGAAACCAAAGAGTTCCCATGGCTACGAGTATGAAAAACAAAGAAACAATGGGCTTTGTGCATGCAGAAAGGAAACAAACAACCAATTTTTTACATTTTTCTTCAGAACAGTTTTATAGTTACTTAATAATCATTCATTAATACATTATAAAACATTTGAATGTCAAAAAAAAATGCTTGTGAGGATGGAACAGACATGGAACGTGTCCTCAAGAAAAGGGGAAATACAAATCGAACAATTTTAATCTTCGTGCAAATAAGGCATGCATTCATTAAATGATTCTTCATCAATGCTTCCTCTAACACCGTAGTAAAATGAATTCTGGGACAAAGATATAACAAAGGAACTATGCCCTTTGCATGAGAGGATGCTCAACTAATACAAACCAGAAAATTGCAGTCTTGCAGAAACCTAAATAAATGCAAACCTAAATCTAAAATTAAAATTAGGAATTCCCAGAGTCATCTTTAAAAGGTTCTGAAGTTTCTGATGGAATATTGATCAGATTGACCTACTCTTTAGCAAAAGGATTTCGGCTCACTGTATAAAATTTTACTAAGGCATATAGTAGAAATGAAATAACGATCATGCAAAACAACAAATATAGACCAACCATATCTCTAATGGAAAAGGATGCTCAGGGAATACAAACCAGATAATCTATTTCATTCTGCACAACAATTTTACAGTCGGTGCATAATTCCTCATCAATGCATCCTGTAGAACTCTAAATTTTTTGTCAAAAATCAGCATACAAAAGAGATTAACCATGGGCTTTAATCAAAAGAATTATCGGTAAATATAATCCAGATAAGGACTCTTCCTGCAGACAAGTTTGCAGTCACTAGGAAATTCAAATGAGGCAAAGAAAATTATCTAGTAAGTTCATGATACTATCTAGTAAGACCCTAACGTGCAATATACAAGGCAATGAAAATTTGAAATTTTCCGAAACAATTTGCAAAAGATCCCTCAATTGAGATGTTGATTTCAATACTACATGCCCTCTGCCTATTAAAACCAAATAAAATTGTTCACAGAAAAGATACACATCTACTTTCACATTTACAATCCTACTGAGATTAACAGCAACACAGCAAACTGCTTCAAAGTATTTAACATTACCAAGGCAGCACTTTGGAATTCATAAAGAGGCCTAGGAGGAGTTCCTAAGGCTACGAGTATGGCAAACAAAGGAGCAATGGGCTTTGCGAATAAGGATGCAAAAAGGATACAAAACAGACAATTTTATACTTATCTTCAAAACAGTTTTACAGTCACTAGATAATCATTCATTAATGCATTATAAAAGAGTTTAATACCAAACTAAAAATCCATCAGTGGGCATGGAGCATGTCCTCATGAAAAAGGGGGAATACAAAGAAAACAATTTTATCTTCCTGCAAAACAGACCTACATTCATTTGATTCCTCGCCAATGAATCAACTAACACAGTTGAAGTTTGTATTCTGGGAAGGCGATAGAACACAGGAACTATGCCCTTTYCATTAGAAAATTGGACAACTCCTGCAAACAGGTTTCACAGATGAGAAAAYTGTTCAGAGAAAAGATACACATCTACCTTTCACATTTCCAATCCTACTGAGATTAACAGCAACACAACAAACTGCTTCACAGTATTTAACATTAYCAAGGGAGCACTTTGGAATTCAGGAAGATGCCCAGGAGGTTYCCAAGGCTACAAGTATGGCAAACCAAGGAGCGATGGGCTTTGTGCATAAAGATGCAAAAAGGATACAAAACCGACAATTTTTATACTTATCTTCAAAACAGTTTTATAATCACTACATAATCATTCATTAATTTATTATAAAACAGTTGAATCCCAAACTAAAAATCCGCCAGTGGGCATGGAACAAAAAAATAAGATGTCCTCATGGAAAAGGGGGAATACAAAGCAAACAATTTTATCTTCCTGCAAAACAGACCTACATTCATTTGATTCATCGCCAATGAATCCACTAACACAGTTGAAGCTTGTATTCTGTGAAGGAGATAGAACACAGGAACTATGCCCTTTCCATTGGAAAAGTGGACCCCTCCTGCAAACAGGTTTGCAGTCCACCGGAGAATTATTCAGCAATGCATACCCTAATGTAAAATTAAAATTAGAAACACTCACAGTAATCTTATTGAATTCCAAAGAATTCTCATGGAATATTGATCAGATTGACTAAGATCCAACACTTTAGCAAAAGGCTTTCGGTTAACCATAAAACTTCACTAATACATACAGTAGAAATCAAATAATGATCATGCAAAGCAAAAAATATAGACAAACAATAGCCCTCGTACAAAAGGATGCTCAGGGAATACAAACCAGATAATATATTTCATTTTGAAAAACAATTTTGCAGTCGGTACATAACTCCTCATCAATGCATCCCATAAAAGTTAAAACTCTAAATTTTTAATCAATAATGAAATCCATAGGTTTTAAATCAAAATAATTCTCAGGAAATATAATCCAGATAATATATATGACTCGTCCTGAAAAACAAGTTTGCCGTCGCTGGGAAATTCAAACAAGGGAAAGAAAATTAACCACAACACAACATATTGTTTTCCAGTATTTAACATTACCGATACAACACTTTGGAATCTAGAAAAAGGCCCATAAGGAAATCCAATGCTTATGAGTATGAAAAAAAGGAGCCACGGGCTTTGTGCAGAAAGGATACAAAACAAAAAAAAATTACCACTTTT
This sequence comes from Picea mariana, assembly GCA_032191745.1. Taxonomy (NCBI): domain Eukaryota; kingdom Viridiplantae; phylum Streptophyta; class Pinopsida; order Pinales; family Pinaceae; genus Picea; species Picea mariana. The sequence continues at coordinate 30,383 of JASDQU010714776.1, forward strand.
TTTCATTTTTTTCAAAACAGTTTTATAGTTACTAAATAATCATTCATGAAAGCATTACAAAACAGTTTTATAGTTACTAAATAATCATTCACTAAAGCATTACAAAACAGTTGAATGCAAGCTGTGAAAGGTTACCCGGGTTGGTAAAAGTGGGGAATTGTCTTTAGTCCCACCCAGTTTCAAATATCACAAAAGTGACTGGCTTGGCCCCACAAGGGTGGCCAAAGGCAGTGGAACCTTCATGGCTATCAAGTCCGGCCAGGCCTCAGCACCCTCTGGATTAAAAACTGCAAATGGCTTCCCACCTTCAAGTAATGACCTTAGGCTTCTAGGATTATGGATCTCGGATGAGTCCTCTGGAAGCATTCTCAATTCCATAAAATAGTTGAATGCCAAATTAAAAATCCCTGTGTGCATGGAACAGAAATGGAACATGTCCTTATGAAAAAGGGGGAATACAAAGCAAACAATTTTATCTTCCCAGAAAACACGGCTACACTCATTTAATGATTCTTCATCAATGAACCCACTAACACAGTGGATGTTTGCATTCTGAAAGGAGATAGAAAAAATGCCCTTTGTATGAGAGGAATGCTCAGAGAATACAAACCAGAAAATTGGACTCTTACTGCAAAAACAGGATTGCAATCACTGGAATTAATCATCACTGCATACCATAATGTAAAATTATAATTAGGAACATCCACAGTAATCTTAAATAGTTCCACAGAATGCTTGAAGAATACTGATCCGATTGACAAACTCTTTAGCAAAAGACTTCTGGTTCACTTTATAAAACTTCACTAATGACTTTATGTTCACTTTATAGAGATCGTGCAAAGCAAAAAATATAGACAAAGAATAGCCATTGTACAAAAGGATGCTCAGGGAAAACAAACCAAATAATCAAATTCATTCTGCAAAACAAGTTTGCAGTTAGCACATAATTCCTCATCAATGCATCCCATAAAACTCTTAATCAATAATCAACATACAAAAAGGATGCTGAGAGAATACAAACCAGATAACCCATTTCATTCTGCAAAACAAGTTTTCAGTCAGAACATAATTTCTCATCAATGCATCCAGAAACACTCTCAATTTTTAATCAATAATCAGCAAATAAAAGAGACGAAGCATGAGCTTTAACAAAAGAATTCTCGGGAAATATAATCCAGATAATATGATTCTTCCTGCAAAACAAATTCGAAATCACTAGGAATTCAAACAAGGCAAACAAAAATTTCAATTTTTTTGAGATAATTTACAGATGATCCCTTAATTGAGAAGAGATGTTGATTCCAGAACCACGGGCCCTGCCCACTAAAACTGAATAAAAATCTTCAGAGAAAAGATGTTCATCTACTTTCACATTTCCAATCCTATTAAAATTAACAGCAACACAGCATATTGCTTCCTAGTATTTAACATTACCAAGGCAACACATTGGAATTCAGAAAGGGCCCAAGAGAAGTGCCCATGGCTACATGTATGAGAAACAAAGGAGCCAAGGGCTTTATGCAGAAGGATGCAGAACGGATATAAAACAGACAATTTCCACACGGTTTCTTCAGAACCATTTAATAGTTACTAAATAATCATCCACTAATGCATTATAAAACAGTTGAACCCCAAACTCAAAAATCCTGTGAACATGGAACATGTCCTTCAGCAAACAACTTTGTCTTCCTGCAAAACAAGCCTGTATTCATATAATGATGTATCACCAACGCATCCAACAACACAGTTGAATTATGAATTCTGTTAAGGAGATATAACCAACGAACTATGCCCTTTGCAGAGAAGATGATCAAAGAATACAAAATAAAAAATTGGACTCTTTGTGCAAAACAGGTTTACAGTCACTAGAGAATTAATCATCCATGCACATTGCAAACCTTAACATAAAATTAAAATTAGGAACACACAAACATCTTAAATAGTTCCAAAGAGTGCTCGGGGAATATTGATCAGATTGACCAACTCTTTAGCAAAAGGCTTTCAGCTCACTGTATAAAACTTCACTAATGCATATAGTAGATATCAAATAGTAATCATGCGAAGCAAAAAGTATAGATAAACCATAGCCCTTGTCCAAAAGGATGCTCAGGGAATACAAACCAGATAATCTGTATCCTTGTGCACGACAATATTGCCGTCAATACATAATTCCTCATCAATGCATCTCGTAAATGGTATAACTTTAAATTTTTAATCAATAATCAGCATACAAAAGAGACATGCTGTGGGCTTTAATCAAAACAATTCTCGGGGAAAATAATCCAGATAATATGACTCTACCTTCAAAACAAGTCTGAAGTCACTAAGAAATTCTTCGTAAATGATTCTTGTAAATTTCAAATCACAATTACCAACAGACAGACAAAATAAGCTATGTTGCAAAGGGAATACAAACCAAATAAGCTATGTTGCACAGGGAATACAAGCCAAAAGGATGCTCAAGGAATACAAAACAGATAATCTATATCCTTCTGCACAACAATTTTGCAGTCAATACATAATTCCTCATCAATGCATCCCGTAAATGATATAACTTTAAATTTTTAATCAATAATCAGCATACAAAAGAGACATGCTRTGGGCTTTAATCAAAACAATTCTCGAGGAAAATAATCCAGATAATRTGACTCTTACTTTAAAACAAGTCTGAAGTCACTAAGAAATTATTCGTAAATGATTCTTGTAAATTTCAAATCACAATTACCAACAGACAGACAAAATAAGCTATGTTGCACATGGACCTGTGCCAAATTCTGAATTTTTATTTTATAACTTTAAACTTTTTACTTATCAAATTAATAAATTATCAGTCTTAAGTTATTATGTTAAACTTATTAATAATTATGATATTATATTTATTACTTATGTTATTTAAAAAATAGAATTAATTTTGATCTTTAAGTTTCTTTTAAAAATATTATTTCTGAACTATTTTTGCACTTTTGAAATCTCAGATGGACAGCTCTTCTCCATCTCAATCTGAAATGAGAGGACCTCCAAATATGTTACCCGAGTCAACTGAAAACTCAGTTTCCAATGCCATCAATGTGAAGAAACCTTTGTTGCAATTTGTGAAGGTCACCCAAAACAAGAGGAAAAACAGTGGTGTTTCAGAGCAATGGTTATGCAGCCTTTGCAATTATGTATTTAAGTGCAGTTACACTAGAATTTACCATCATCTATTGGCTATTCTAGGGGATGGAGTACAAATATGCACCTGCTCATTGGAAAAATGATTTTGGATGATTAAACTTGACATGGATGCCACAGGTGGTACTATTATTGCACAGGCAGAGGAGAACAACTCTTCCATTTTTAAAAAACTAAGAGTTCTTGACTCAATGGAGTTCTCTCATGGAGCAACCAATGAGCATGATCAAGTTGATTCAATAGGGGGTTCTAGTAACACTATTTCAAGTAGGAAAGTTGTCGTCGTAGAGATGTTCAATACACAATGCAAGGAGGAGGCAGATGATGCAGTGGTTGAATTTTTCTTTGCTAATGGAATATCATTTAACGCCACCCGTTCTCCTCTCTACAAAGAGAATATAAGGAAAGTCGTTGTATTTGGCCCATCATTTCAACCCCCTAGATACAATAAAACGAAGACAACATTGTTAAATAGAGGGGTATGAAAGATGCAAGGGTTGATGGAAAGCCTTAGAAAATCATTGGTCGTTTATGGGTGTTCAATCGTCATGGATGGTTGGACAAATATTAACCAAAGGCCTTTCTTAAACATCGTTGTCACCTCTTCAAAAGGGCTATATTTCTTGAGGCCAATTAATTGTTCTAAAAAGATCAAGGATGCAGCTTTCCAATTTGAGGTGTTGAAGGATGCAATTAAAGAAATTGGTCCTACAAATGTAGTTTAGGTAATCACAGATGTTGCACCGATTTTTAAGTCTGCAGGGTTAATGATTAAGAGAAATATAAGCATCTATCTTGGACTCCTTGTTGTGTGCATGTTTTGAATAATGAACTCAAAGACATTAGGAAAATTTCTTGGATCACCCACATTATTTTGGATACAAGGGAGGCACAAATGTTCATTTGCAACCACCATGCCTCTAGCTATTTACAGGATTTATGCAAAAAAATAGGTTTTGAAACCAACATATACAAGGTATGCCACCTATTTTATTCTTCTTGATTGTATGCTAGAGGTGCAGCAAGCCTTAAAGGCCACTGTTATCAGTTCTGAGTGGTCTACATGGGGGAATAAAAAACAGATCAGGAAAAGAAGGTAAGACAGATGTTGTTGAATGATGTTGGTGGATTGATTTGAAATACATTATCTCTTTCACCTCTCCACTAGTGGAGCTAATTAGGTATACAGATTCAGATTCTCCTAACCTTGGGGAATTATATGAGTCTATTGACAACATGATCAGACAGATTAAGTCCATCATGTGTCAAAGGGACCCCACTTTGGAGTTTTTTAATGAGATCTAAAATTTGATAGAAAATAGATGGAACAAGTTGAACACACCTCATATGGTCGCTTATGCACTTAATCCGAAGTGGTGTGTGCAGAGGAAAGGCAGAGTTGCACCAATAGACGATCCTGATGTGTAATAGGGGTTTATTGAGGCCATACAAAAGATCAAGATGTATACACATATGCAAAAGATGTATACACATGAGCAAGTAACCATAATTCGAGAACAAATTCTTCACTTTGCAATGTTCAATGAAAATTGTTTCTCTATTGTTGCATATGGAACATAGAAGTCCCTGTGGATGGTGGAGGATGTATGGGGACAAAGCTCCAGAACTTCGCACTCTGGCTATGTGTTTACTTCTTAGGTTGCTAGTTCTTTAGCTGCAGAAAGGAATTGGTCCACATACAGTTTTATCCACTCTATTAATAGGAATAGACTTACCTCTATGAGAGAAAAAAAACTAGTTTATGTGCATAGCAATATTCACCTTTTTACAAGGAAAGCACTAGAGTATTTACAAGGACCAACAACATGGTGGGATGTAGATCTCGAGAATGCTTCCCAGATTGATGATGAGGTGGATGGTCCATCTCTCTAGGCGGGATTGGTAAATGTACCATTAGATTACATTGAGTTGCAACTGCAGGGCATTGATGACAATGAGAGAGAAGGAAGTGAGGCTCATGTATTTTTGGATAGTCCTAAATTTTAATGCAGAAGATATAAATTTAATAATTTATGAGTAGCTTCATCCTTCATGCTAGTATGGG
>JASDQU010714777.1:0-26701 GCA_032191745.1 Picea mariana
TATATATATATATATATATTACCTTGCCATATCAGAAAACTTACGTGTCCAAATATACATGATAGCATGCCAGTTGTTCTGCCATCGTGGTGGAAACCAGAACACATGGACATGACAATTGTTCACAGTTCCAAAGCTTAAAGAAAAAGTGACAATTGTCGACATACAAACACGGGGACTTGCCACCTATTCTGCCACTATCGTGGAAACCAGAACAGGCAGTGGATTGAGTGCCCCGACCGCCTATTAGACCTGAACCTATTAGACATGAACCAGAGATTAGTGTAGGCAAAATTCAAAAAAATTTAGCCATTAAACCAAAGAAAAAAACTTGTGAGAATGCTATGCATGGGGCGAGCCCGAGTGTCCATATTGACGGAGTCTAAAGGTGAAGGGCATCCATCATAGTTCATTCTTATTTTTAAAGTCCCAAGAGGAAGGCCCTAGGCGGTTGTGCTGACCAATCCTGCTATAGTAGGTCGTCCCTTGTCGGGACTTGCCGCGTTCTCGTGGCATGGTTGCACAAAGCAGCATGCAAGCAAAAAAATCAGCTGAGCAGGCTGAATCTTGGAGTAGAGTTAACAAAATGATATTGAGCTTTGCACCCAAGTGCCCCATATTAGTGCAAGTGTAATGACAATATCCAAAATCGTATTGAAGCCAAGGAGCAGAGTCTGGGCTTCCATTAAGACTCGACGCACTAAGGCTTGGCTCTCATGCTTGTTGGCCATCACGACTGGACAGGGGGGAGGGTGGCGGCAAGGGGCTTTAACTGCCCTCGTAATCTCCCCATCCATTGATGTGTGTGACCCATGTGTCACTCCATCTAGGGATACCAATATATATATTGAATATGTATACATCGAAATATTTACTCAGTATATATACATATAAATATATATTATACTAAATATAATACAAATATACTCAGTATACTGATTTACTCAGTATATATATATCGTTATATATACTTAGTATATATACCAGTATATCGACATATACTAGGTATATGTGTCGGTATATATACTGATATATATACTTGATATATATACTGGTATAGATATCAAGTATATATACCGGTATATATATCGACACATATACCTAGTATATGTTAATATAAATATTGGTATATATACTTAGTATATATATCAATATATAGTTGTATATATACCTAGTATATATACTATACTAAGTAATCATATATATACTATACTAAGTAATCATATATATATACTAGGTATATGTGTCGGTATATATACTATATTAAGTAGTCATATATATGCTAGGTATATGTGTCGGTATATATACTAGGTATATATGTTGGTATATATACTAGTATATATACTGTCGGTATATATGTTGGTATATATACCAGTATATATATTGTCGATATATATACCAAGTATATATACTGACACATATACCTAGTATATGTCAATATAAATACTAGTATATATACTTAATATATATAGTTGTATATATACCATCATATATACCTAGTACCATCATATATACCTAGTATATATACTATATTAAGTAGTCATATGAAAATTGACATGAAGCATGAATATATATACCAAGTATATACATTGGTATATATACATAGTATATACTTAATATAGTATATATACCTGGTATATATGTCGATCTATATACTAAGTATATATATCTAGTATATACTTAATATAGTATATATACTAGGTATATATGTCGGTATATATACCTACTATATATACCTATATATGTATACTAGGTATATATGTCGATAAATATACTAAGTAAATATACATATTCATTATACTATATTAAGTATATATTATTTATTAGATTATTATTATTATTATTATTATTATTATTAAGTATATATACTAGGTATATTTACTTAGTATATATACCAATATATATACTCACACTCGAAAGAGGGGACAAGAACAAAATAAATTGTGTAGAAGAGACTAAGATCCGAATATATCAACATTTTTATCTACGTAAGAGATTTTAAAATTCAAGGTTTCAAGTTTTTTTTTATATTCTAAATCTATTTAGAGTATAGTTGAGTCCACCATTTAATATAATGACTCCATTTGGATTCATACAAGAGATAAACAATGATTGATATTTGTGATAGTTTTAACTAATTTCTTTGGGATATTAGAGAATATCTTAGGCATATACCTAAATATTAGGTATATTCCTACAAAAGGCTTATATAAGTCACAAATATTAGCTCAAATGCAGATCCAAAGTGATATCTTGAAATCATATTACTATTCACAATCTTCATCATTCTATCTCAATAATTTCTTGTATTCTTATTTGAAAGATGTAACTAATTTGTTGAAATGTCATCACAACTTCATAATTGTGTCTTTCATTTCTCATATGTCTTATCCACTGAAAAGTTATGGCCATATGCATAATTGAGGGGTACAAACAGATTTATTACATAATTAAAAATGATTTCAAACATATGTAATGCAAGTGATGACAAGATTACGGAGAAAAAATGATATATTTGCATGCATTAACATATTTGTTTTAATAATTTGAACATGAATATAAACATTATTCGTTGTATTTGCATGAAGTTATATGTAATTATAATTTTTTATGTACTTGATCAAGAAGAAATAACATATATACCTTCATGCAATAAATCCTCAACTAATGTTGAATGCCTATGTGTGTAGTATTGCATTTCTCTAATGTGCATTCTTTTACCCACTTATTAGTGTAATGATTTGGAAGTCCATTTGGTATTACTTTTCCTAGCTTATTATTTAAAATCTTTGGATCTCTTCCACTCTTTATTTTCTTTGTTTCTCATAGAATTCCACAGTTTCTTGTTGCATCTAAATTACATAAAATGAATTTCTATCTCATTGAAATCTATACATAAAAAAATTAAATAATTATAATCATATTTTGTCATAAAGTAACAAGTGTACTCCTATAAAATATTTTGATGATTAAGATTAATTATATTGTTTTTTATAAGTAAGAAAATTATACAATCATTTATGATTACATGTTAATATCTGACACTCTCAATTTGTCTCTAACACTTCTCTTTCCCTTTTATCTTCTTGATTTTCCATATGAGTGGTGCATTAACATGAAATCAATTCATATACTTGTTTGCAATGTAGAAAAACTCTATATAATGAGTGATCATTTATAAAGGGATCCAATTTAAAATAATATACAATTATAAAGTTTACAAAATATAAATCTATAAATATAATTTATACTAATTATAAATTTGTATTGATGAAATTTAATTATAAATTATATACAATGAATTAATATAGTATAATTATTTTGAGTTGATAAATATAATTCAAAATTAATATTATAATTTATTTATTATAGAGTAATATCTAAATCATTTGAACATTCTAATTAGTAATAGTGTTTGAATTATGTCATAAGAGATTTAATTTTATAGAAAGAAAAAAAATCAAAACATGACAAATGAATAATAAAAGTGTTTATTCTTTAGTAATTGTATTTTGTTAGTAAACTACCAATCCTCAAAACCACTTGAGGTAATCCTTGAGGCTAGTAGGGTATTTATTATTTGATGTTACATAAATTTGATTATTTTTAATATGTATTTGATTTTTATTATTCCTGGTATATATTTATTCCATGACTTTATCAAGTGTATCATATATATATATATATATATATATATATATATATATATATATATATATATATATATATATATATATATATATTTTTTTTTTTTTATATATATATATATTTTTTTTTATATATATATATATATGAATTTTATTATTTTTATATGTATATAAATTTTATTTTATACATGTGTGTCTAGAAGATTGTTTAATTTGAATAACCCTATATATTTTAATATGAAAGAAAACAAATAACTTTATTTATTTTAATAAGAATGAATAAAAAAATTGAAAATGAGCATAAATAAAGACTAAAGACTATTAATTTTCATTCTTGTTTCAAGAGTTCTTGATGATGGGTGGACTCTACACACTTATAATTCCAAAAATGGCATAACAAATATTACTTTTCATATAAATTCCACATAAAAAATAATCAAAACTAAACTAAAATGAGAGAAATATGCAATATTTGAATACGATCTAAATTAAAAAAATTATTCATAGATTTAAATACAAAAAACAAAGAACTTTAACATATTTCATTTAGGATAAATGATTATAAATAATGATAAAATGTTGAAATAATCTCACCTAAAACGGTCCAAAAATATTTACTCATATATATTTTCTTAAATTGAAAAGCAAATTGAGTAAAAATATAATAATTAATCATAAACATATAGTGTAAAGATCTAAACTAGTTATGAAACAATACAATTTAAAATTCCATTGTAAACAATCCTTTAATATTAAATGCTACTTTTGCATTCCTTATTTCCATGAATAGAAATTATTTTAATAGGCTTTCACCTAGCAATGTGGTTGAATTGCATATGGCTCAACCAAACTACTCTATTCCTAAATTCAACTTGACTTTGATTTTTAGGAATAAGCTTTGTGTGTTTTATCATGGATCTTTCTTGTGCTTTTCTAGTTTCATTTTTCGCATTTACCTATACAATACAAAAATAATATATTAGTATTTAAGCAATAAATTTCAAGAATTTAGTTGTATCAACACTACAAAATTGGAATAAAATTTTTAAAACATATAAAAATATATACTTACGACTTTAGAAATAGGAGTGATGTGTATATGAGGTATATCATATGTCTCATCTAATCTTGGATCACCTTGAAAATGATCTTCTAGTATACTTACATCAACATTACTAGTGTCCTCCACATTAGAACATGGACTTTCATAGCATACATTCAATCCATTCAACATTTTATCTATTTCTTCTTCTTTTTCAGAATTTTTCTCATCTTCTTCTGCAAAATCCTATATAATATGCATACATAAGTCATGTCAACACTACAAATATACAAGTCATGACAACACTATAATGTTTAAAACATAACAAATTTGATATAAAAACATGGTATAAAATTACTATAGCATTCTCCATAGTTGAAGATGAACTTTCCTTGGAACCACTTAACTCATTCAACATTTTTTTAATTTCAATCATTCTCAATGTATCTTCTCGTTTCTTTGTTTCATTTGATTTATATACATCTAAGTGACGAGAAATTCTCTATGGGGCTTCAATACTTAACTCATGTTCATGACTCACATTCTATTAAGAAAATCATATATGAAAAAAGTTAACACAAAAACTTATTTATAAAATTGGATAAAATGAAAGCAAAATATGAAACTTTAATATGCACATACCTCTTTATATATCTCTTGTTCTAGTAAACAGTTTTTTAAGTTTTTTAGAGCTATTTCCATGCGAAATTCAAGGCGAAAGCTTCTTAATTCATTGTTCTTTTGAACTACCTTAGGATCCTTTTTTGGCGAACGGGAATCATGATCACGTGGTCGACCCTTTTGACGTGGTGGAATTGGACCAAGTTGATGGATTTTTTGACGGTGTTTATTCAATGCATCAATTGTAGTAACTGCATACTTATTTTTGCAATTACCAATCATGCAATGATGAAGATAATGTAATCCTGGTCGTTTAACTATTTTGAAATTCAACTCTTCCACTTTAGTCTCCATAAAAAAAGTGTTAAGAAAAATGCAAAATGTAAAATAAAAATATTTAATATCATAAACTAGTCTACCAATAAAATAAAATAAATCATTATCACCAAAACACATAATGTATTTATGTATTTAATTAAATACTTGGTTTTCTCTTTTTCAAACTAAACACTTACTTTCCTAACTTCACAGAAAGACCTATAACCCCTTCAATTTGTTTTTGCAACCATCTAAAATAAGACATCTCCACCATTAAAACCATTAAAGTACAAAGCCAACACTAAACAAAATGTGTTACACACTAAAGTTGCCATACATACTTTGATAAAATCAAATAATGACAAAAGATGAAATGAAATAAGACATTAAATATCCCAAGCAGGCACATCCAATCTTGTGGAGCAAGATCAAGGGAGAAGATGAGTGTGGAAAGTCTATTCAAGATGAGTGTGGAAAATCTAAAGCAGGCACATCCAATCTTGTGGAGCAAGATCAAGGGAGAAGATGAATGTGTAAAGTCTATTCAAGATGAGTGTGGAAAATCTATTCATAACTCTCATGGGAGAATTCTACCCAAAATAAAGGTTATTCAATATGAAAATTGTTACTCTTCAACATCAAAAAAATTAAGACATTACAAAATCTAAGACGTGTTAGGCCCACCTCACTCCTTTTCCAAGTGTTTTATTTTCAATTGAATAATTGTTGGGATGAGGGCAAGCTGGGTACAAGAGTTTTTTAATTTTTTTTTCAACATTGATTGTTGCTTATTTTGCTTCAATATCAATTCAATCTAAATTTCAAATTTGATCTGGTATTTGGGTCTATCGTTTAGGAGAGTTTGGGTCTAGGTTTATTTCTCATTATAACTTAAACTAATTTTTCCAAAAGTAATAAATAATAAGGAAAAGTTTGTTTGTAATTGGAGTCAAATGCTTTCAATTGTGGCCACTTCATCTCTTTCATGCATTTGTATTTCAGTTTTTTATAAAAAAATTTTATCATTGGATAAGTTCACAATCTTTCACCCTTATTTTCAAGCAACAATCATAATTATTAAAATTTAATCTTATAACTATTTAACTTTAAGCTTAAATTCTAAATTTTTATTCTTAATTCTTAATCTTTAAAATTATATTTTTAACTTTGATTCATTAAATCTGCACCTCTCAACCATGAACTTTTAAATTTGTTTCGGTACTCTCAATTAACTTTGACTTGGTTTATATATATATATATATATATATATATATATATATATATATAAACTTAACTATGAAATTCTAAAAATATATGGAAATATTTAAAATAAAAAATTATATTAAATTTATTTGATGTTCATATATTCTATTAAAATTATTAATAATTTGTATAACTATAATGTCAAATTACAAATTTATTTATAAAGTTTTAAGGATCTTATATTTTATTAAGGTTAATAATAATTTATATTTGAGATGTTAATTACTTAGGATTTTAAAGATCTTATGTTTTATTAAGGCTAATAATAATTTATATTTTACATGTTAATTACTTTAAAATGTTGAAAATGAAGAAATTAACATGGAATTATTTATTTATAATTTTGGTTATAATACTATTTTAACATATTTTATTTTTTTTCAAATAAATGTTAATTATAATATTCAAAATCATGAAAATCATGATAAATTGATTAGTTACTCTTAACACATACAATCCTGAAAATAATCTTAAAATATATTTTAAATAAGAAGTGGTATTCAATTCCATAATATCTTTGATTAATATAAAATCTTTAATCTTGAAAATAATTTCTCAAAATATTTAACTTTTTCTTTATAAAAAATGAAAAATAATAAATTGTAAATAAATAGTGGTAGTCAATTCCTTAGTATCTTTGATGAATATATTTTTTTTAATAACAACCCTCTTTGCAGAAGAACAACCCTAAAGGAGGCACTTCAATATTTTTAAGGCAAAGCCCATCCAAGACACTGCTTTAGAACAATTGTGCATTGGTAGGAAGGTCATGGTAAATCAGGAACCATGCAAACATCAGAGTTTGTAGTTGACCTAAAATGATCACACACTATGCAATCTCTTAATCCACCATCTCGGGTCACTTGAAACTCACTCCCAATCATACTAGAAGGGACCCTGGATGTCAATATTCATTTTGAACACATCCACTTGTTGTATAAGACCAACAATATCCATGATAGTACATCATTCATAGAAGACATCCAAAACTCATAGGAAATTGATTACTAGTCCTTGCAAAAGTCAACATTAGCGTCTCACAAATCTATTCAATAAAAGAATCATATTTTTAGTTAATCCCCTTCCCTAATAATGAGAAATGTCTACAACACATGTACTCTACACCTTCCAACTCCAACTCCAAATCCAAATCCAAATCCTTCTTATAGCCAAATCACATCCCACTCAACTACTTAACATCTCCTAGAGATCAAAATCAAGTACCTTTCTCCATGTTACTAAAACACTTTTAGTAATAAAAAATCCTAAAACCTAAACACTGAAATTATTTCATATAATCAAAAAAATTCCTTAATACTAGATAGTAGAAGAAAATGCTCAATAATATCTAATATAGACTACTCAACTAATTGAATTAATATTGATTATCACCTACCAAATTCCCCAAACTTAATCAAAGTTGATTGACGGTAAAGATAGATTGTTATTTTAACATATAAGGAAATGATCATTTCTCTGTAAGTAATGTTTACATTTTCTATGTAAACGGTAGCATTTATCAAAAGTTTATCTTTTCAACACTGAAATATGACTTGAATAGAGTTTTATCGTGAATAGCTTGTGTATAGTTTTATCTTGAAATTTAAAATTTAGATTCTAAATTTCTAAGATGAATCCCAATTTCTCCTTATCACTTCAACCCCTTAAGTCTCAAAGATTTCAACTTTGTACTTTCAATTAGCTAGCCTAAGCCTTAGATATTTACTCGCTTAGTCATTAAAATAAGCCATGGACGTGTTTTTTCCAGCAATAATTCTTCAAATTTTGGGAGAGAATAAAAACGTTTACCAATTTTCACGTTGATAGAGTCCCTGGGTGCTTAGGTGGGAGATCGAGCTCGACTACTACTTCTGGCGGAAATCAAGCCAAATTTCTCCTTGATAGAGCTGGACTGCTTATGCCTTGAGTCTCTTTTCTCTTGGTAAATGCTCTGGTTATTCTACCGATAGTAAGAATTTATGCCCCGAATTAACCAACCATTGTTTTACTTGCATGAAAAACCTTGTTGGTAAAACGAATTGCGCATGTAAAAATGGTTGGTAATACGAATTAAAAATGGTTGGTAAAAACAAATTACACATAACAAGGATCGCGGTTCTAAAAATGGTTGGTAAAACGAATTAAAAATGGTTGGTAAAAACGAATTACACTTGGTAAAACAAATTAAAACAATTACACGAAACTTTGATCACGCATGTACTTCGAATCCCACTGGGTACCAATTAATTAAGGTGGCCATTTGGACTGGGTACCATAAATCGAGAAGCACGCCACCACATTTAAAGAACTGCAATATCATATGTTAGTGGATGTAAGTCGAGCGTAGGCTGAAATCAATGCCGAGATCGCCGAAAAATGGTCAATCAGAAATTGGATGGATGGATGCAAGTTAATGTGATCATCATCCAACACGAAAACTTACAACCTGCATCAACTACATCAACTGACCTGCGTTCTTATTTCCCAGGGGAACCATGCACTAAGCCAATCATGGTGCATAATGCTGGCCCATTATCACATCCACTGTACAGCCCAATCGTTGTTGCCTTCTCATCATACTAGCTGCCCATCTAGTCATCATACCATCCATGTACACATTCACCCACGTGACAATTTGTGCATCCCTTCCTATAGTCGCGCCTTTTAAATTCTTTAAATTTTGGCATTTTATACTCCAAGTCAGCTGATTAAAAAAAATCAAACTTCGTTTATAAAGTCAATTTAATTTTGTTTTTTACCTTGGCATTTTATTTTAAGTCGACTGACCGTGGAATTTATTAAACTAAAGTAACTTCATATATATACCGCACATAAAGGGTTTAAGGTCTCGCAAAAAGCCATCACCAACTTGGGTAATAATGAGTAGATGCCCATCATTACGAAGATGAAGCCAATAGTGCCATGAAAATTCTAAATAGAATTAATAAATCGCAAAAAGAGTTGGGAAAGAATCCACAAAAATGGGAACAAACTTGACAACTTAATATTAATAAATCACAAAAATAGTTGGGAAAAAATCCACAAAAATGGGAACAAACTTGACAACTTAATCGAATACTCCTAAAGATGATGACTGGAATTAATAAAGAAGGGAGATATTTGTGGCAAATCCGATAGCGGATGGATTACAAGACATCTAATGTGAGGACAAGTCATTACAGTATTAAAAAATAGTGGACGAAAATGAAATAGGAATTTCAAACTCACTTGATGAAATTACTAGTGGGTACAATTCAGAACCTGAAACTTACGAAAATCTGCCCAAAAGTCTGAGCTCATCGACCACAGTTCATGAAAGAGATCAAGGTACAATAAGTCAACCCAACAGATTTAACATCGAAATAAGTCAAACAATCCATGAAATCTATATTTGGTCCATCTATATTTTGCCCATCTTGCATAGTTTTCATCCAAAATGAGTAGTTGTGTATAATTAATTTGAATGTAACTACATTGCAGGGACGAATGTCTCCTCAGTCCCAAATATATATCTCATGGATTGATATGTTAGACTTCCTACTAAGTTGAACAATGAGATGACTCTGGTCTATCCTCATAGTGCTAAATTAGAAAAATAATGTGAAATGGTGCTGACAATAGTAAGCAAATAAGACAATAGTAAGCAAATAGGAGAGGAAAAGCAATGTCTTCCTATGCAGCAAGAAAATAAAAAAAAGATGTGAACCAAACATCAACATGCGTGTGAAGTAGAAATGAGAATGCAGGGGCTGACAATGAAGTGGACCTCATTTTCCAAGAGCAAGACCCAGTACTAGGAACTTGACATTCTATATAATGAGTTCAGAACATCAGAAGCAAAGGATCATAGCACAGATACTCATGCTAGTAGGAAATTTGCTAGTATGAATGAAAATTAATAAGTCTGTAAACTGAAGGAATTAAGTTATGTGATCACATCTAATATAGCCTTAGGCAACAAAGATTCCAGCGCCCTTACAACTTAAAGTACAGATCTTTGGGTAAGCTATAATTTATCGTTGCAAGGCAAATTTTTGGTATAAAAATCAAGAATACATCTATTTGATCCTTCGAAGATAAAATACAATGAAGGTAATATTCTATTATTCCACATATTGTGGAACACTAGTATGTTTGACTCAAAAAATAAATAAGTAATAAAGCATGGGTTGAAATACAATCAACTCAAAATTTTCTCTTGACAGCAATGTGCCCTTGTGTAGAGTAGGAAAATTCAAAGAATATAAACAAACTAAATATAGGAAACAAAAAGAATATACTGGCACTGAACTCTAGTATAATCTTGATGACAAGCTTCTCTTCACAATAGCAAATGTGCACATTAAAGCTTTCTTGCTGAGATTTCTCATTATAATGGTAATATGAATGCCAATGCCGGTCGCTGATTAGGGGACGTTTTCCCTAAGAGTGCTGATAAGCACACAATGGTTTGAGCTAGAGCCAACGTAGGGATTATGACTGTATAATATTATGAGAAGGCCCCAGATCGTCTATGATTCTCTCGTGGAATCTGTAGTCCACTATAGTCATCGACCACTACCTGCAGAAATAACAAAGAAATAGATTCATGCTACTAAATATATATGTCCGCAAAAGATCTCAAGGTTGCAAAGAAAAACCAATTTATGTGTAAATTCCAATAAAGGTATGCCACTTTGACAACCAACAATATTCACATCTTGCCAGAGGGTAAAAAGAGACAAATCACACCTCATATTCATGACCTTGGTAGGAATATGAAACCTTCAGCTGTTTAGGTTCACCAGGACACGGATCACAAAAACCCATGATGCCTGATTTCTTAATCCCTTCGTGGAGCTGTTCAAGAAAACAATCTGAAAGTGAATAACAGCAAAATTTGTGGGAAACAATGAAAGTATAGATATTGCATTTATCTTCATTTATATTGGCATTAACAGATTAAGCATGAAGGACTGTTTCACAGGAAACAATTGAAAAGCCCGCCATGGCTAACAAAGTAAAAAAGTGAGGTTTCCAATGAAAAATATTGAATGATCTAAATTATCGCTCAAGTGTAGTGTCTAGAGAAGAAATAAACTGTCTAAACATAAATAAAATGATGGAACCAAACTGCCTTCGTAAGAAATCAGCACAAAATTCTTTTTACTAAAGTCTGGTAGCATACACTGCATATATATGATTCATCTTGATATAATCCAGTTAGGGAGGGTGTTTTATATTATTGTACCTAATTGATCACCTTGTAACTTAGAAGTGCGCCTTGTGCATTGATGCCCAAAACTTGTGTTTAAAGGAAGCACAAGCGCACCAGAATTTGGGGATGTAAATTGCCTAGTTTCAAGTAAATTAAAGAAATACAAGTTGTTCAGAATTTGTCGGAAGAACCACAGTGTTATTGACAGCTTGTCGTCAACGTTTCGGATCCATCTTCAGGACAAAAAAGCCTGAGGAAAAATGAGAGAGGAGCCTTTAATAAATAGTGATGAGGCGGGTGAAAAAACTACGGTCGGCTAAGTGAAACTACGGTCGGCTAAGTGAAACCCTATGAGCTTGCCAAATATGTTGCTAAAATTCTAGGCCCCCTAGTAGGTCACACCGACTCCTTCATAAAAGACTCAAACGACTTCATTAACACCATTAAAAATGAGATTTTGAAACCGAATGACACCCTCATAAGCTTTGACGTTGTCTCTCTTTTCACTAAGATCCCTCTTAATGAGGCCATCCTACTTATCCAAGAGGTTGCTGATCCAGTAACAGGGAAACTAGCGGAGGTTTGTCTTCGCTCCACATTCTTTAGCTATCAAGGTGAATTCTATGAACAAACTAGTGGCGTGGCCATGGGCTCTCCGCTTTCCCCCCATCGTTGCCAACCTTTACATGGAAAGCTTTGAAAAGAAAGCCATAGATTCCTATCCCCTGAAACCATTAAGATGGAAACGTTACATTGATGATACCAATGTACTTTGGCCGCATGGGGAAGAAGAACTGAATAAGTTCTTCCACCACATCAACAATTTATCCAAAGACATTAAATTCACAATGGAACGGGAAGTAAATGACACCATCCCTTTCCTTGACATACTAATAAACAGAAAGGAAGATGGTAAATTAGGACATTCAGTTTACAAAAAAAAGACCCACACTGAAAACTACCTTCACGCCAGTTCCCATCATCACCCCAACCAAAAGTTAGGAATTCTTAACACCTTATCCACTAGAGCCATAAGGATTTCAGATAAAGAACACCTAGAACAAGAGAAAAATCACCTTCACAAAGTCTTCAAAAACATAGGTTACAAAGAAAAAGAGATTGAGAACGCAATAAGAAAAGCCCTAGAAAAAGAAAATAACAAACCTCAACAGAAAAACAACCAAACCCCGAGCCTCACCGCCTACCTCCCTTACATCCAAGGAGTCACTGATAAAATCGCAAAAATCCTAAACAAGAAGGAGATTAAGACCTCATTCAAACCACTTAATACCATCAAACATAATATGAGGTCTGTTAAGGACAAGCTTGACCAACACAATTTCAAAGGAGTATATAGAATAGATTGCTCTTGTGGCAAATGCTACATTGGAGAAACAGGCCGCTCTTTCAACACCAGGATTAAAGAACATAGTGCTGACATCAGGAATGAACGAACTCGCACCTCAGCACTAGCAGAACACTCTCTCACAACTACGCATCACATACGCTTAGAGGACACCATAATCTTAGCTAAAGAAGACCATCTCCTTAAAAGACGAATTAGAGAGGCAATCGAAATCATCAAAAATCCCGATAACCTAAATAGAGACAATGGCCTAGAGATTAGTGAAAGTTGAATCCCACTCATTCGGGAAAGAAAACATTATTAACCTTACACTCAAAACTCTAGTACTTACACCCTCATTTTTCCTTACCTTGACTTAACCTAATCTTCTAAACCAACCTTAAACCTAAAAATCCCTTTGACTTACATTAATAACATTATTATTATTACCTTTTACTATTAACCTAACGTAACCTTAAACAACATAATACCAATGAAAAATTAAACTAATTCCAAGACCAACCTAAGTGATTCCAACTTATTATCTTCTACCATTGATATGATATTAATAAAACCTATAATTAACATAAGATTAATATTAATAATAGTATTAATGCCACCTCTTTTTTAACCTATAATTAATATTAATATTATTAACACCATATAGTTAACCCTAAATTTAGCCTTTTTTGAACATAAAATTTAATATTAATAATATGAACCTAAATTTAGCCTATAATTAGAAAAACTAACTTAAGATTAATATTATTAATATTAACTTCCTCAAACCTAGGGTTTACCTCATTAAATTAACCTCAATTTAACCTATAATTAACATAAAATTAATATTTATAATACTAACAATGCTTAGTCAAATTAACTTAAGATTATATTAACTTCCTCAAACCTAGGGTTTACCTCATTAATTTAACCTTAATTTAACCTATAATCAACATAAAATTAATATTTATAATACTAACACCTTTTGGTCAACCCTAAATCTAGCCTACATTTAACATAAAAACTTAATATTTGAACCACTTAACTCGTTAACTAAACCACTATTTATTATTTTTGAACAAATCTCCTAAAAACGAGGGTTTCACTTAGCCGACCGTAGTCTTTTCACCCGCCTCATCACTATTTATTAAAGGCTCCTCTCTCATTTTTCCTCAGGCTTTTTTGTCCTGAAGATGGATCCTGTTGTGGATCCGAAACGTCGACGACAAGCTGTCAATAACACTGTGGTTCTTTCGACAAATTCTGAACAAATTTCTCACCACAGAAACCTAAATGAACAGAAATACAAGTTGTCAAACAGTTGAACTGTTTCATGGAAGGAAAATGTTATGATCAGTGCTAATGTGTGTGTCCTTGCAAATCTAATCATCTCATTCAGTAGAACCCTAAAACATAAAAACTTTCCATCATGAATTTCAAATATCAAAGCTACAGACTTACTGTTGGAAATCATATATTCAACCTGAGTTTTTTTTAAGATCATACTCATGAATGCTTGAAACAACTAATATATGACAAAACATTCTGACCCTCGGAAGATATTTATACCTCTAAAATGTTCCTTTTATGGTTTTCCACAACAATATTGGAGAGAACTCATAAGATAAAAAGAATACACACACTAATTGCTAAATCACTAAATTCCCAAACATATGTTGAATTCCTAAAAAACAAATCCCAGTCAGAATCAAGTAGCTAGGCACAAAAAAGGACAGATATATATGACAATTACAGGATAATTCACTCCCATTAGTTGTAGGAAAGAGGTTAATAACACAAAATGAAAATGAAAATTTTCTTTGTAATACCCAGTTTTGATCCCTAGTTCAGTATTGTGTATGTATATGATGAATGGCCAAAATCCAAACGATGTAATATGTAAGATTGTACATTGAATAATTAAAAAAATACATCAAAGGCTGCAGAAGAGAAGGACAAAAGAATGGGGGGCTATGACTCCACAGGAGGAGAAAGACAAGGGGGCTTAAGTAGGCTAAGGGGAAAAGACCTTAGTCAGTGATTT
Source organism: Picea mariana (assembly GCA_032191745.1). Taxonomy (NCBI): domain Eukaryota; kingdom Viridiplantae; phylum Streptophyta; class Pinopsida; order Pinales; family Pinaceae; genus Picea; species Picea mariana. The sequence goes on from JASDQU010714777.1 coordinate 15,478, forward strand.
AACCCAAAGTCTTTACAACCTTAATTATATCCCTTGATTATTAATTAATTAATCACTGTTTTATTAATCCTTGGAGGTTAGTGCATGAAGGAGGTACTTGGGTCTCCAGTAGGTCTCCATAAGGATGTCTGGCCCCTTCTTCTCATGCAAACTTAAGTTATACATTTTTCCCATGCAAGCGATCATTCAATTGAATGTTTTGAGGAGAGAGTTCGAATGTTTGGGTGCCATTCGAATTAACAGAGAGTTCAAACAATCTGGAGTTCGAATTACCCTACGAACTATCATTCATTTGGGGGTAACAGGGAGACTTATCCCTAAGCGAACTGTCGTGAGCATACCAAGGTTTTAAAACTTGGAATCAGTTGAGGGTCAACTTGGACTCAGAATGACTTGCACTGGTCTGATTTCAATGACTTGGTTTACTAAAATGTACATAAAATATTTAAATTTTGATGAAAAAAATATATTTTAAAGATTCCAAACCATTAGAAACAAAATATGTAAAGTTTTCTCATGCATATACCATGTAAGGGTGAATATATCAAAATGGCACCGAGTGCAATACATATCGATATCAGCAACAAAATACATAATCAATGAGGCTCTAAATGGCCTCCAGACTCTAGGTTCTGAAAAACATGCTACAAGCATCTCCTTTTGCTTAGCCTTGTCTGTCAATTTTCACATGCAATTCTGTGTGACCAATTTCAGATCTGAAAATTACTTCCTAGTGATCAAAAAGTAAACCCTAGTTGTTATCATTGAACAATTTTACACTGAATTTATGACAGAAAATTACAGTAGCAGAAACAACAAGATCTGAGATAAATCATCCATGCACTTGAGACACAAAATTTTCTGTTCTGTAAAATTGTCAAATTCAGAAGTTCTGAGGGAAAAGTCAGCCCTCCCAGCCAACACAAATTCATCAAAAATATGAGGACAAACTTGTGCTTTGAAAACCAAAAATCAACAAACCAACCTCAGCAAAATCCCAGAACAATTCCCAATGTGCAAACTTGCTGACGTCACCTGTATGGACTGCTGACGTCAACCTGTACGGACTATCACCTGCCCAAAAAACTCACACATGTGATTGTATGGACTGTTCGTACAATTCTGCTCAGCTCTCCTCTTCACACGTGTGGCTCAACTCCTTCTTCTTCCTCACACATGTGGTCTCTCTTGGTTGAAACAAAAGACTTCCTTGACTAAAAAACTGAAACAAAATATCTCCAATAACCCTAGGCCAAATTTGCCACAATTGCAGAATTTCCCTTTGCTGAAATTTCCAAGCTCCTAGCACAAGTGCACTTTCACTTATGCTAACTCCATAATGACACAATGAGATTTGTCAAAATCTCTCCTCTCCTTATATAGGAGTCTTCTGACTGAGTTTAGGAACCCCTTCTAAACTCAACAATTAATTAGAATATTTTATGCCTCTTTGTGTGTGTGAAACCCCAACACAAGCCCACAAAGCTCATCAACAAGCCCATGAGGCCCTAGTCTCATCTCAAGGGCATTTTCACTAAAACGAAGGTGCAATATGGTGCCAACGAAGATTCCCACATGCTTGACACCATGGCCCCTTGTGGGAATGCTTCCCGATGCTACAAAAGCATAACCACTCCCTCTTAACGAGGGAGGCATTCCATCCTCCATCACTAGGAAGTACCTTTGTCTCTCATACCGGATATGCTACCACAATTGCACTCCAATCCTCCTGACTGGCTGCTCCCTTTGTCACCGACGCAAATCCTACTCTCCAATCTTCCTGACCGACTGCTCCCTCAATCACTAAAGCAAATCCTGCTGTAACAAATGGGTCCTCCATGCAGGATACACTGCTCTTAGAAGCCTCCTACTTCAGAGCCTCTTGTCTGGCCTCCTTAACCCATGACACCTTCTCGACGATCTTGGAAGATTCCTCTCTTCCACCTGCACTTGAAGGTAGACTTCCTCTGGATGAGTAATGCTCCAGGGCTAAGCTTGTTGACTCCCTCTGAAATCTAACTTCCTTTGAACAATCCTTGGGGGTTGCTCCTCTTTGTTATCCACCAAGTTGCACAAGGATGGACTTGCAGTTGAACGACCAAAGATTGAGCAATCAGTTGCTCAAAGTTCAGAGTTCAGAAGTCCAACTGGTCAAATTGACCACCTTTTTTCGCATTTCCATCCCCTATGGGGCATTGTAATAAGATGAGATTAGCATGATGAATTTGTAAAAGGCTTGGCCTCCTAAGACTTAATCATGAGTACATACTCTAGAGTATTTTTTTCACTTGTTAATTATTTCTTCCTTGAAATTCATTTTAGGCGAGTTATAATTTCTAAGTTTTTTCACTCAAATACCTCCAAAGTTGGGGTGTGTTACTGATGGTTAGGCCTTAGCTTGGTTATCCAAGTCTAGTGTCTAAAATGTTTATATTACCATGCTAGGAGTCATATGGAAATTGCGATAAGTCCCCCTTAGGATTTTTTAATGTTTTAAGTCAATAAAAAATTTCTCGCAAAATGAGATTTTTTAATTGTAATTGGTCAATAAGTTTAAAAAGTAGTACTAGGAGGCATTATATGCCTTGTGGGTACTCATTTTTACATCTAGAGTATCCACTTTAGCTAAGTAACACATTTTCGAGGGAAAATATTGAGTTTTACTCTAGAAAAAATGATTTTCTCTCGAAAAAGGTAAATAAATGACAAATAAAAGGAAAAATCAGCAAGCATATTAATAAGGAAACATGTTCCTCTCATGCCTTTAGTCAACTAAGAGTGAGGGTGAGTTATCTAGAGAGGTAAGCGATCTCTTTGGTGAGTTGTACAAGGGAGAAGATCCCAAGATGGGAACTCGCCCTCCCTTCATGTGGTGGCATACTAAGAGAAAGGGGCATCAATCCCAAGGAGGGATGACTTGCCTTCTCACTAACCAACTCCATGTGGCGAGTTCACACTCCCACAACACTATGGCTTGGATGGCGAGTCACTCTAGCTTGTGTGGAGGTGTCTTTCCCCACATGCTCTTCAAACCATGCGCCCTTCCTTGGGATTATCACCCATTTGGCTATAAAAGCAAGTCAACCCCTCCATTCTTAGCGAATGGGAGTTGGACTATGCTTGATGTAATGCTATTGTAATCATTTGCTATTGGAATAAAAGACTTTGAAGGTCATTGGTGGTGTGTCTCACTTGTGGATGATTGTCAAATGCTAAAAGTTTGAGGTGATGCTATTTCATATGCTTGTTATTTAATTATTGTTGAATATTGGCCTTGGTAAGAGTACTATTGCTCAATAGGGTAGGATTACTAATCTAGTTTGAATTTGTAATCCTATTGCTTACTTGTTTTGGAATTTTAACGTGCATTATATGTTTATTTTAACTAATCTTGCCATTGAGTTTCCTTTGTAGGTAGCACCAAGAATTTGACTTTGTTGTCCATGTATTGTGAAGCTTTTCAGGATCTCAACACATTGAAGAATTGGTGGAGCTTGATTGCAATCCATCTTTCTTCAACAAATTTTCAAAGACAATCCCCTCTTCACTCCACCAAAAGGACCCCATTGCACAAAGGAAGTTCCAAGATCAAGAGTGTCTTTCTCTCCTTCATAAAATTCCTATCTTTTTTGGTTATTTTCCAATTTGCATACAAGTAAATTTCAAATTTCAAAGTTATATCAAATAGATCTCATGCATGCATAATTGTCTATATCTAGATTCAAGTTTTCTTTTCAATATCTAAAAAAGGCTAGATCTAAAGTAATAGTTTCACTTTATTTGCAAGTTCTTTATATAAATTTCCAAAGGCATAAAGTGATTCTTTTCAAGAGTAGTTATCATTGTATAATCAAGCTAATTAGTGTCATTTCCTTCTTGTTTTAGGACAGCAAACAAAAAGCCACTAAAAAAACCTTCTTTTAATTTCATTCTAGCATCAAAAAGTCATAAAAATTTTGTTTTTATACTTGGAGTTTTTCTAGCAAGTTTGAACTTTAATGTTTATTATCCAAAGCACTGTTGAATATATCTCCGAAATATCGGATATGTCGAATATGTCTCCGACATTTTCCCCTGGCCGAAACTTTCCCCCGAAAATTTCGCGACATATCCAAAACTTTGAAAGTGTTGCGACACTTTCATTAACTCCCGACATTTTGCCAATGTGTCCCGAGTCGATACAAAATGTCGGCATGCTGAGGTTTTTTGCGGGTAAAGTGCGTGCGAGTGGGGTTTTAGAGGTCGCGGGTGCCCTTTTTTGGTCATTATTTCATTTATGAAGTGTGAGAGAGCTAGAGAGGTGTGAGGAAAGCCATTGTGCATCTATCCAAGGAGGAGAAAGCCAAGGATCTTGCTTCCATTAGCGCCAGCGAAGAGATCAAGATTTCCAGGTATGATAAAAAATGTTTTTCTTTTATTTGTTTGAAGTTTGAACTTGAAGATTTGAACTTTGTTTTTTAAATTTTTAGAGTTAGGCGAGGGTTTGCAATGTGCCTCTTCTTGTTGTTTTTGAATGGAAGATTCAATCATTCTAATTCATATATCTCTTATTATTTAATCTTTGCATTATCATGTGTTTATTTTGGTTTTTTTTTGTGCCATAGGTTTAATATTTTCATCTAAAGAAAATGGCGAAGGCATTGGATCCAATGTGGGTGTATGGTGAACCAGTGCAACTTCCCAATAGACAAGTATTGACATGCAATCTTTGCGGCAAAAGGATTTTTGCAGAAATTAGTCGCTTGAAATACCACCTTGCCAAAATTGTTGGGTTTAATGTGGATCCTTGTCCAAACAGTACCGCGGAAATTATGTGTATTGCAAACCAATCACTCACTGATATGGCTAATAAGAGGGATGTGATTGAGGCTCGCAAAAATGAACTTGCACGTACCACTGCAAATAGATACACTGGAACAAGTTCCTCTGAGGGGGGACCAGTACCACAATTCCACTCCTCAGCCACATGGCCCTCAACATCTGCAATCCCCTCAACTTTTGTAGCCCCCTCATCAACCTCATCTTACTTTGTGATGAGGTCAACACCTGGGGGGCAACCTTCTATTCGGTCATTGATTAAAAAAAAAGAGATAGAGGAGGCCGACAAGCTTGTGGCAAATGTTTTCTTTGGAGTGATATACCTTTTAACATTGCCAATAACCCCTTCTACCATCCCATGTTTGAAGCTACTGCAATTGTTGGCCCTGGGTATAGGGGCCCTTCCTATTAGGATTTGAGAGGGCGTCTCCTTCAAGGGGAAAAGGGCGACTGCACAAAAAGATTAGCTCAACTCAGGAAAACATGGAAGACCAGCGGATGCACCGTGATGTCGGATGGGTGGACTGATGGGAAGGGCAGATCAATTCTAAACTTCTTGGTTAATTGTCCCAAGGGGACAATGTTTATCAAAAGTGTTGATGCAAGTGCATATACAAAAGATGCACAATTATTATGTGAGTTGTTGGATGGCTTTATCTGAGAGATAGGTCCGCAGTATGTTGTCCAAGTCATCACGGACAATGCTGCTAATTATGTTGCTATTGGGAGGATGCTTATGCAGAGGTATCCATCCTTGTACTGAGGTCCTTGTGCCGCCCATTGCATTGATTTGATGCTAGAGGACACGGGAAAACTTCTTTGGATCAAGGAAATCATTGATTCAACTCGGAGTGTGACAATATATATATAATCACACATATGTTCTTTCACTCATGAGACAATTCACAGGGAACAGAGAGTTGGTGTGTCCCGCAATCACACGTTTTTCCACCAGCTTCATTTCTCTTTAGTCGCTCCTCAAAAGTATGTTGGACTTACAAAGATTGTTTCTTTCTAATGAGTGGGTTGCTTGTGTCTATAGCACCAAACAAGATGGGCAAGCCATAGCCCAACTTGTGGGGCATGACCTGATATTCTGGAGTGGAGTAGGGGAGGTATGTACCATTAGTGAACCTTTGGTAAAGGTTCTTCGATTGGTTGATGGTGAGAAGCCCGCAATGGGCTACTTGTATGAGGCCATGGATAGGGCCAAGGAAGCTATCTACCGATACTATGAGAACAAGGGGGAGGAAGGACTCACCAAGATAGCTCAGATATGGGGTGTGATTGATGAGCGATGGAATAACACTCTCCATCGTCCCATTCATGTAGCAGGGCTCTACCTCAACCCTGCATTCGCTTATGCTTATGGATTTAATTTTGATGGTGAGGTCATTGATGGTTTCCTCCAGTGTGTTCAAAGGATGGTGCTGACTCCAGCTGAACGCTCAGAGATTTCTAGACAGAATGAGATATATAGGATGGCATCCTGGATGTTGGGCTATGATATGGCTATCCAAGATAGGACCACAAGGATGCCAGGTAAGCTTCAATTTCAAATTTTGTTTATTCCTTTCTATATATTATATATGACATTTATTGCTTGATGGAAATCTGAAATATAACTCATTGTCTTCCTTTCATTTTATTCATTGTAGATATCTGGTGGAAACACTATGGTGGAAAGCTCCCAGAGTTGCAGAAACTTGCCGTTCGAGTGCTTAGTCAAACTTGCAGTTCTTCAGGTTGTGAATGCAATTGGAGTGTCTTTGAAAAGATACACTCCAAGAAGCGCAACAGGTTAGAAATGTTAAAAAATGCAACAATCAAAATTTAAATTGTTTAAACTTTATATTTGTTTTAATTTTAATTTTTACAATTTAGTATTTACTATTTATTTACCATCACTAACTATAGCTCTAATGTTCATACAGGTTAGGTACCCAGCGCCTTAATGACTTGGTATATGTCTACTACAATCTAAGGTTGTGGGTGAAGAAACTTGACAAAGAACCTGACATAGAAGCCATTTCATTGGATAACATTGACACGACTAGTCAGTGGAGGGTGAAGATTCAAGAGCCTAAGATGGAGGAGCATGCAGATGATTTGAGGGAGGAGGGGGCAACAGAGGAGGAGGAGGAGGAGGACGATGTTCCACTTCCAGTGGATACAGAGACTGAGGAGGAGATTGGACTTCTAGTGGATCCAATGCCACCACCACCTCCACGGAGAGCTATACCTGGAATTGGACTTGGGTCCGTTGGGATTGGGAGGCAACACACTTTTCCTTCCACCTCGTCCCCATCACTTACCACCTCAGATGTAGCATCTGGAGCAGCTGGAGCTTCCACTCCAAGCTCATCTAGAGTACCTCCACGACCACCTACTGCTTCCAGAAGAAAATTGGTGCCCTTTACCTGTAAAAGGGCTAGAGCAGCAGCAGTAGCACGATAGAGAGGGAATCAATGATTTGAATTTTGGATTCCTATGATCTATCATTTTCATTTTATCATGTACTATTTCGTATCTAGATGCCTCATGATGATTCATCTCATGAGATACATTTATTTTGATCATTTGATGTGATTTTGTATCTACTATCATCCTATCAGGAACATGTTTCAGAATTTTCAGTTTAGTAACGATATGTGACCACTTGACATCTTATGCATCTTATTTATTGGTTGTATTTTCATATTTATGTAGCAAAGTGTTTATTTGATGTTGTTGTTGCTTTACAAGTTTACAAAATTGAAAAAAAGGAGTGTTTTTGTATTTTTTTGAGGTCTTCGGACATTTTCCGCTGATGTCGCCGAGAAGTTACATTCCGGACCCTCGCTGACACTTTCCCTGACATGACATATACAGCATTGATCCAAAGGCACTCTTAAAGTGTCTTCTGGTGGATTTAATCTATATTTTACTCGCTGGTTTTTAGCAGGTCACTAATAAAAGAGGGAGAAACTCTATCAAATTCAGTCAAAGTCGGAGCATTTTGAACCCCGGAAGCTTACCTTTGAAGACTAGACCTTATTTCAAACATTGTAATACTTGTGATCCAAGGTTATAAGGATCACAAGCCTCCCAAAGGAAGAAGGAAAAACATTGTAAATAAAAGTAATAAAAAATAAGTGGGCTAAGGAGGCCTCACTTTTCCTTTTCCCCCCTGGTGTTGTGGTGTGATCTATTTTTGCATGGTTTCCTTTTTTTGCATAAGTTTAAATAATCTCACATCTTAAGGCTAAGCTAAAAGGAACCTCAATCATACACACTACAAAGCATTCTTAGATTAGCTCTTTTATTTGTTGCAAAGTAGAATACTAATTGCTAGACTAGATTTCATTTCAGCAATCTATTTTCATTTTATTTTTGCAAATAAACCAGTCGCCTCAGCTCCCCTACTTAGGCTTATGCCGAATAGGGGTTGGACAGCGTCGACTTAGTAATTAGAGAAATATTTGCTTTTATGTCATTTTATTTTCTTGCAAATATACCCGTCCCCTCAACTCCTCTAAGCTTTACGTTGAAAGGAGGTTGGTCAGTGTGGACTTAGCTTAATTAGAAAACATTTATTTTCTGCAATTTGTTTTCAGTCTTTATTTTATTGCAAATAATCCTTTTCCCTCAGCTCCTGGGTGTATGCTCTAAACCCTTGCGAGCCTAGCTCGATCTGGGGAACTCATCAAAACCGGGGTTGGTCTGTATGGAGTAGTATAACTAGGACAATCTCAAAGGAAGTTATTGCTTGGTTTGGAAAACCGCATAAAGGGAGTGTGTGAAGTCAGACAAAATACCTCGGGCTTGTTCCCCTCTGTGTTGGACCTCTGACACCTTTATTGAGTTTGTTGGTAAAGCCATTTGGGTTTCGGCAAGCTCTCCACAAATTTCCATGCTAAGGGATAGCCTCTCAAGAGGCCACATTTTAGATTAAGTTTTATTTCAAGCATTGTACTTTCACACAAGCAATAAAGGAACATTCATAATAATCTTGCTCAAACACTCAGCGGTCACTTAATAATTAAGCAACCTCTAAAAATTTAAAAGCAACACACATGCAAGATTCTACTTTTTTCAGCAGCAACTTGTGACACAACATCTCACAGCATTTCAATTACATTTGGCATTGGTCCACACAATTTGCTTATCATATTTGATTGAAGTATTGTATCCTTTTTATGTAAGATGTATCTCTCATACAAGTATCTTGAATGCCTTACTTTCCAGCATAAGCAATCTTTACTTTTCATGTAAGTTGTATCTTGAATGCTTCAATTTCAAAGTCATATTTTATATATCATTTATGTTGTTGGTGTAATCCTAATTATATGTTGTTGGTGTAATTTTATTGATATATCTTGCTATTGTTGTTGTAACAAAACTCCTAGATTCCTTTTTTTGTTCTTAGTTTAGATCAAACCTTAGATTTACTTTTGTAGGGACTACCCCCTTGGCTTTGCTAGGAGTTGGCCTAGATGGAGGAGTCAAGGATCAGGTGACAACACCTTGACTCGAGACTTGTCCCCAAGGACACACCCAATGGATTAAAAGTTTTTCCACGCTAAACCTGAGGTGTGTATAAAGGCGGCAACATTCTTTGGCGTCGTTGTTAGGGACAAACTTTTTTGTTCCTGGAATTCAAACTTTGTTTTCTTTTTATTTCCTTTTTGTTTTTTCTTTGTCTTTGATGCTTGTTGTTTATCTATAGTAGACTCAATCATCTGGCGACTCCACTAATTCCTAACTTGACTAAGTATTCTACAAGAAAGAACTCACAAGGCTTGGTCAATTTCATCCCTGAACCTGAAAAGGTTTATCAGAGGAGATTAGCCAAACTTGCTTCTCATAGAATCTTTGATCAATTAGCATTTGACTCTATTTATGATATACAATTGCTTTTTGGTAAAGATTATAGTTTAAATTTCAATTCTGCAAAAGTAGAGATGGATGATTATTTTAGTCCTCTTGATTTTTCTAATATTAATGGTTATCCTCATGCTATCCTTGAAAAGTCTATTGAAAAATTACCTTCTTTTCCAAGAAATAATGCAATAACTGCTAAAGCTCACATCAAAGAGTTTTCCTTATGTATTAACAAGTGGTGTAGCGGTGCAGCTCATAACCATCAAGACATTAAGATGAAACTTTTTGCCATATCCTTAGAAGAAGATGCATTCGACTGGTTTTCTAGCTTGGATGATGATAAGTATGCCACCATCACAGATCTGATAGATGGATTCACAAAAAGATGGGGGGATAAGAAAGAAAATAGGCATTTGTTGGCAGCACTCCATAGTATTAAGAAAAATGAGAATGAGACTATGGAGGAGTTCAATAAGAAATTTAATGAGTTGGTCACAAGTCTTCATACTGATTACAAGCCTCCAACAACTTCAATTCTTATTTATTATATTGAGGCATTCGATGGGGAAATGAGATATCAACTTAGAGACAAAGAACCAACAAATCTCAAAGCTTCCCAAGAAATGGCCATTAAAATTGATAAAAACATGCAAGCTTCAGGAAAATCTAACCTTCCTGGTTTCAGTAGGGTCAGTACTTCTAAGTAGTCAGAGAATAAAGATAAGGCAGTTGTTTCAAATAATAAAGACACTTCTCATGATCCTCTAAAAGCTTTAACAGAAATGGTGAAGAGAATGGAGGCTAACCATGCTACTCAACTTAGTGTCATGCAAAACAGATTGATAACCATGGAAAGAGCCTAAAATAATAGATTCTAGCCTAGACCCAATAATGAAAGATGGCCCAAAAAGAATCCTCCACAAGAACAAAGGCCACCTAATCAGCTGGAATCCACAAATCTAGTGTGTTATCACTCCAAGAGTCACTCCCAGACTGCAAATGAGAGTAATCTAGGTAACATAGAAATGTAAAAGGATTAAAATGGTTTGAATAGGTGCATCAGCAAGATGAGAAAGAAAGGGAGAGGGCAACAAAAAGTCTGCAGAGGCATTCCATTGGGCATGGAGTCATAACATCCTACGGATCAAAGGCAATCAAACTATATATTAGACAAAGAGATATATAATGATGAGTAGAAGCATGGTGAATATGACAAAAGGAAGAAAACCCATTTAACAGAGATCCTTTCTGTTGAGATTTTGGTACCTTGGAAAGTGGTCCCCATGTGCTTATGAGTCTCTAAGCACAAAGGGGGAAGACTATTACCCTTGTACTTTACTTTATGATTCTAATTTCACTTAGACTTAGGAGTTTTAAGTCAAAAGTGAAATATGTCACTTAAGTCATAAAGTGACAATTAATTCACAATGTGGGTGAATTAATAGACATAAAGCAACTAAGGAAAGTGGGTTTCCTTGGTGAGATTTTTGGAGTTGATCTCACCCATTGATTAGACTTAGCTAGATCTAATCTAGGCCATTGA